>JBAMYA010053507.1:0-31127 GCA_037176975.1 Arrhamphus sclerolepis | reverse complement strand
GCCCATCAAAATAAAGTCCTGCCCCCTGCATGGTTTCTCAGCAAAAACTGAGCAGGAGCTGCTGTTGCCTGAAGATTTGGCTCTCCCTGACGGGAGTCGGCTCTTCTCGTTCCCGACAAAGAATCGGCTCTTTGAGCCGGCTCGTTCACGAACGACACATCACAAGTAGAGAATTGATCTCTAAATAATAATTTGTGTCTGGTATAGTTTTTCAAAGTATCTTAACACATCTTCTGAGTGGATCTTGAATGAAGCTCAACGTAGATTTTTCTAAGTTTCTAATAAGAACTTTAGATGCATATTATATGTAGTTTTATTTTAGATCATTGAGGCTGCAACAAATAACAGATTCTCATTCTTCCTGAGGTCAGCCCAGATCCATGGCTTACCATCAAGATATTTTACCCTAACAATAAATAAATCATGTTCTGGTATATTAAAATCTGTTTATATTTTAGAATATGGGGGAATCAGAAAGTCAAAAACTTGGACATGGGTCACTCCATGTTAGCGACACGGGGAACAGGAAGAGAAAGCTTTTTCTCTTTCAAGAATGTCCATAATTGTATAAGTACGGATATGGATTGAAGTCACAAGCAAGCACCATGACGCTCTTCACTCTCTGAAAGAAGATGGGCTTCTTGATACCTGTAATGTGGTTCACCTCTTTGGTGTGCACGACATCTTTGACCCTCGACACGAGTGGAGGATGGAATACTCATCCTCTTCAAACAGAGGAAGATCTCACTCCTGAACAGCTGTGGTGTATGGGACATCTGCAAGACCGATATAAAAGAGAGAGACTTTCAGGACACCAGTATGAAACTCATGTTGGTGCTTCGGTCAAACAATTGAATGAGCTTCTGTAATTCCAGTCTGCCACCAGATGTCAGTGTTCATGCCCACAATGAAGCTTTGGATCATTTTCGGTGCAAAAGGAGTAAAACCACATTGTGTCAGAGAGCTTTGTTTGCCCATCACTGTAAAACATACATAGCACAACAATATTTCTGACAAAAGTGAAATGGTTTTAACTGATTTTTTGTCTGGACCTGTAGGAACTTCAAGCCCACTGTTTTAAAAATGAATGAATATTTTAAATATTATTATTGTTTTAACACACACCAAATGATGCTGTCCTTCCTGTTTAGTTTGGCCTGGCATAACCACAAGTTAGAATTTCATCTTCCTCTTTTGTCTTCACTTGGGGAATTTCGGCAACAAATCCAGGACACTAGCTGGAGGCCTAACAGCCAATTAAAATGTACTTTGTCCAATTTTTCTTTTGGCACACTTGTACACTTTCGACATGTGATGTGCTTGAAAAGTATGCCACCCGGTCAGGATTATGGCACAAACACCATACTGTGTCTGTCCCCCGACCATTGATTTTTTTTTTAAATCAAAAATAAAAAAAATAAAAAAAATCAATAAGACCATCCAAATTTAAAAAAATCTAATTATGAAAAAGATGCAACTTCCTCCAATTTAATTCCAAATAAAAATCAGTAAATTGACTGAGGACAGAAATATAGTAATGGAATGTGAATTGTTAAACATTAGATGTTGTTCCTCTAAAGCTAATTTGGTAAATGATTTAATCACTGATCACCATCTTGATCTCCTCTGTCTCACAGAAACTTGGCTGCAGCAAGATTCTGTTCGTCTGAATGAATCTCCACATACTCATACTTATCATCTGGAAGTGTGGAAGGGAAACTCCAGATAAATGTTCTCTGAGTCCTAAGTTAGATAAAATATAATTGATAAAATAGTCTGGTCTATTGTTTTCTTTTTTTATATTTTTTATATTTATTATAGATTCACAGGATTCTACCAAAATCATATTAAACCTCCCAGTTAAAATAACAAAGTATTGTTGTTTGTTTAGTTTTTTTTTATATCTAATTTGGTTCAAAATCTCTCTCAAAATCACTCTTGAGGCTGCCAGAGGAAAGTGAAATTGAAGAATTACTTGAAATAAACAAAATCAAAAGCACCAAAGTGATTTTTTTTTTATTTACACAACTGTCTGAATTTATATTAATGGTTAATGTCATAATCTGGCAAAACCATTTAGTCACTGGTCCCTTTATTAGATTCTCCTTCCTGGTAAAAGGTTGGATCCCCTTTTGCCTGCAGAACTACCTTAATTCTTTGTGGCATAATTTCAACAAGGTGTTGGAAACATTCCTCAGAGATTTGGTCCATATTGCTGCAGACTGGCAGCTACACATCTGTGAGGAGAATCTGCCATTCCACCACGTCTCAAAATTGCTCTATTGGATTGAGATCTGGTGACAGCAGAGGCCACTGAAGTACAGTGAACTCATTGTCATGATTAAGAAAGCGGTTTGAGATGATATGAGCTTTCTGACATGGTGCATTATCCTGCTGGAAGTAGCCATCAGGATAGCTACACTGTGTAGACATGGTCACAAACAATACTCACGTAGGCTGCGGCATTTAAACAATACTCACTTGGTACCAAGGGGCTCAAAGTGTGCCAAGAAAAGACCCCCCCCCCCACACCATTACATCACCACCAACAACCTGAACTGATGATACAAGGCAGGATGGATCCATGCTATCATGTCGTTTACGCCAAATTCTGACCCTACCATCTGAATGTTGCAGCTGAAATCGATACTCGTCAGCCCAGGAAACATTTTTCATTGTCCAACTTTGGTGAGTCTGTGTGGATTGCAGTCTTAGTTTCCCGTTCTTACCTGACAGGAGTGGTACCCGGTGTGGTCTCTGGCTGCTGTAGCCCATCTTCTTTAGGGTTCCACATGTTGTGCGTTCAGATATATTATTCTGCATTCCTTGGTCATAACGAGCAGCTATTTGAGTAACGGTTGCCCTCCTGTCATCTCCAACCAGTCTGCCCATTCTCCTCTGACCTCTCACATCAACAAGGCATTTTTGTCCACACAACTGCCACTCACTGGATATTTTCTCTTTTTCAGACCATTATCTGTAAACCTTAGAGATGGTTGTGTGTGAAAATCCCAGAAGATCAGCAGTTTCTGAAGTACTCCGCCATGCTTATCTGGCACCAACAACCTCGACACGTTCAAACTTACTTAAATCCCTTTTCTTCCCCATTCTGATGCTCAGTTTAAACTTCAGCAAGTTGTCTTAACCACCTCTACATGCCTGCATGCACAGAGTTGCAGCCATGTGATTGGCTGATTTGTGTTAGCAAGAAATTGAACAGGAGTACCTAATAAAGTGGTAATCTTGCAGCAGATTTTTTTTTAAGTGTGTATGTGTGAGTGACAGTGACTGTGTCCTTCAGCAGCCCTCTTTGACAATATGATCTAATGTATTTTATTAACACCTGAAACCCTGGTCCTGTTAGAGAAGAAAGGTCAAACAATCAAGGGGTAAAAAGGCCGCAGCGACCACGGGAACCAAACTGCAGGGTGCGCCCCCAATGGCAGTAGATCGACCGCCACAAGGACCCCCGCCAGCTCCAAACTCACCCTTTGCCACAGACCAGACTGTCAATGCAACCCCAAAGATTATTGTGAAAAATTAAATGCAGACGTCAGGCACTTCCTTCCATCTACATGTAGGTAGTTGTATGTCTGCAGAACCAAAGACTGAGAACTATTTCTAAGTCTGTGCATCTAGTGAAAACAAAATCCATGCTGCTGAAAGGTAATAAGGAGCAAAAATCAGTGTTTTAAATATTTGAGCATACCAGCTGCTCTGAAACCAGTAAGGACAGTAAACATGTTTAAGAAGCAGAGCTAAAGATGGAGAGAATGTGGAGTGCCACAACAAACAGGTTTGTAGAAGAAAATGAATGAATATAAATGAGGAAATATGGGGATAAATGACTGAAATAATTTATTAGAAAAAAAAAATCAAATTCAATTTGCAATATTAAGACAAACACCATGATGGAATATACTTGAAGACTTTATTACTAAATACTGTATATTAGCTCAAATGTTGAAAAAATAGATTGTTTGCATGTGTATGTGTGTGTATATATATATATATATATATATATATACATACATACATACATACATACATATACATACATACACATATGCCTACATGCTGTATATATGCACTATATGTGTGTGGATATATGTATGTGTAATTAAGAAATAAGTAATGATATTATTAAGAATTATAGTTTTGTTTCATTACTTTTTTTTTTTTTAATTTTATATATCTGATTCTTTTTGAAATGGATTCTCTGATATGTAACTTCTGTGATTCTGTACTGGAAAGATATATATAAAAAAAAAACTCCAACAGCAGTACAGAGAAAATGTGATTTTATCTTTTCTGTTGCACCTGTTTTGAACAAATTAGCATACTGGCGTAGTAGCAGTGATCTTCTATGCAGATCTGAAACTTCCCATTTAGGCGCATGAATCATGTCCTTTTTGTTCCTCAGACAGGAGCTGGCACATCCAGAACTTCTTGTTCTGAACTTAAAAGTTTACCCTCGTGTTTTAGAAATGAAACAGCAACACACAAAAAGTTAACACTGACAGAAACCTCCTTCCCTTCTGAGGCGTGAAGCTGATTTTCTTTTCTTCACAGAATAAAATCTGATGCATACACTTTAAAAGAGAAACAAAAATATAACTTTTACAACTGTGTCAGTTCTCTGCTAGAAGCTTGAGCTCTGTCGACGTGGCAGCAGCAGCCGATTGCATCACCTGGTCACTGCTCAGAGGATTCAGCTCTCCTCTGGATGTGGTATATCTCCAGGATCGGCAAGAGGAGCTGGAAAGCATCCTGGATGTAAGATGCACTGTTCGATGCCTGCATCAAGAGGAAAAATAAAATCTGTTAGCCTGAGACAAACCTTTGTAAAATATGTCAGAGAAATCATCCTGTTCACAACAAATCTTTAATTGTTGTGTTGAATTGATGTGATACAAACCTCCAGAAAGACTCCAGTAATCAGTGGGTTCAGCACATCTCCTTTCTCATTTGACTGGAAAACAGAACATTCAGGTCAAATTACTCAAAAGAGAAGTTTGCACTGGAGCACATGTATCAAACTCGAGGCCCGAAGGCCAAATCCAGCCCGACATTTTATTTCATCTGGTCCGATAGAACGATAGAAAGGAATGATTTCAATTTGCTTCGGTACCGACATCAAAAAGTAGAAAAATTAAAGTGGAGAGAAGCTGGTTTACGTCAAAATGTCACAATTTAGAAAACGATTTTACGACAGAAACTCTTTTTTTCTTTTAAACAAAAAGTTGATTTGTTTTTGTAAATGTAATCTTTTTCTAACAAATATATCATGATTTTAGGACAACAAGTTGGAATTATACAAAACTTGCAATTTTAACAGCTGTTGTAATGTTATGTTAAAATGTTGCAAAAAGTTGGTATTTTCCAACAAAAAAAAAGTCAGTTTTGTAATATGTAATATTTTGCATGATAAAAAATAAATCACAAAAAAAAATCACAATTTGCAATTGCACAACTAAATTAGCTTTTTTTGGATCCAAAAACATTTGTTTAAATTAATAAGAAATTATGTTAAATTATGTTAATTATATTAAAACATTATTTAAAAATTATTATTTTCGTAGAAGTCTTGATTTATAAACGTTGTTATTTTTGTGAAATTTGAAACTTTAGTACAAAAATGTTTTCCCCCTAAACTTCCCCATTTTAAAACAAAATTTGCTTTTATACAAAAAATTATCTTTTTTTTGTTGTAATTATATGAGAAAAAAAAAGTGACATTAATAAAAATATTATGACAAAAAAAATTATGATAAGTCGCAATTTTTGTGAAATTTAAGATGTGGTGACAAAAATGTACTTTTCTTATTTTTATTAATTATTTTTAAGTAAGTAACCGGCCCTTTAATGGTAACCATGGTGATGAAATAGAGTTTAACACTCCTGCATTAGAGTTTTAAGAGCTCAAGCTAGATGAAAATGTGGAAACAACGACTGAGAAAGTAGTGGGTTATAAAAGACAAATAGATTTGTGGTGATACAGAAAATAGACATGAGCTCAGCTGAGAGCTAGAAGCATTAGAATGCACTTTTAAGTGCACTGAAAAGATTTTGAAAGAAAGAAAGAAAGAAAGAAAGAAAGAAAGCACGTCTTTAGTCGCATGCGTCAAAGCAAACTTACCCCTAATGTTGTTAAGCAAGAAGTGAACTTCTTAGAAAGCAGTGAGATTTCTTTGCACAGGATGACAGTTAACCTGTGGGCAGACAACAAAAAAGAGAGAAAATAACAACAACAAGTGCATATTAAGGTGAATCTACACACACACTGAAACAGGAAGTTTAGTTGTCGTCCCACCGTGACAGAATGTTGGCGTCTGTGCTGCCATTGGAGAAGAGGATCATCTCTGCCAGTTTGTGGAAAAGCTCGATGGATCGCGCCGTCAGCTCAGCGAGACTCCTGATGGCAGCAGCGTGAACCTCCTGACGAGATCCAACATGAACATACAGTGGTGACTTAACAAAGGGGCAGATTTAGCATCGCTCTCTGAACGGCAAAAAGTCTGTTTTCATGTCAGAAAGTTACTTTCAGTATTTATTACTACTGTATTAAAGGCTCCTGATTGTTAACAAGTCTGTTTGCCTGTGACTCTTCAATAATCTGTCATCCTGCTGGCTGCTACTAGCTTCCATCCATCCATCATCTATACCCGCTATTTCCTGTGCAGGGTCACAGGGGTCTGCTGGAGCCTATCCCAGCTCACTTCAGGTGAAAGGCAGGGGTACACCCTGTACCCCTGCCTTTCACAGGTCACCAGTCCATCGCAGGGCCTGCTACTTGCTTCCTTTCCTTTTAAAATGGCAACTTAACCTGACTAAAGAGTAAATTAAGAGCATACTAAGAGTGATTGCAGTTCCAACTGACTTACCTCTACAGAGAGTGTTTTCTTCACCTCCTCATTGCTATCATCATCCTCCTCCTCTTGTGGTTTGCTCATGTCAGCGACTGTGCTGCAGGCACCCTTACAGGCCTGTTAGGACACAAATAATGCTTTCACACCAGTTACACTTGTGCATGCACACAAAGAAGAAGAGGCATCATCTCTACGATTTTCCCAAAGAGCAGAGAAATGTATGACTTGCACCTTGCTGAGTCTGGTTGCCGTGGCAGAGACACTCAGACCCTCCATGGCCTCCAGCAAGTCCCTCTCAAACTCTGCCCCGTCTTCATCTAGGAGTAGAAATGCCTGATAATGAAGTTCAGACTGACTGTGAAGGTGCTGCGTTCTCGTGGCAGCAGCTGTTACCTTTCTTCTCGTCGACCTCCTCGTCGTCAAACTCCACCATTGAGAATGAATCCTTGATACGGTCCAGCTCGTCTCTGAGCTGCATCAGCTCGTCTCCTGATAGAGTGGTAAGGACCGACTTTACCTACACCACACACACACACACACACACACACACAAAGCTTTTACCAGATCCACTGAAGTGAGTAACAAAATTATTGGGTGCTTTTCATTGTGCTATTTTTTTCTTCCTAACATTTTCTTACTTGCAGTCAGTCTCTGACATTCTCTGTGATTAGCCAGTCTCCTTAAATACACATTGTGGAGAAAGGAGGCTTCTAGGTGACTTCAGAGATGAAACAGTGCAAAAAGTTTGTATGAAGTGTGATATGAAACCACCTTGACGTGTAACAGATATTTTAAGTCTCCTTTAGACTAAACACACATGAATCAAGGATTCATGTCACCCACTTTCAGGTCCTGCTGTTTCTTTAATCATCAGTGGGAAATGAGACAAACAAGGAAACAAAATAAAGGTAAAGGAAGCAAGGAAGTATGTTAGCAAAATGGAAAGCATCCTGCTTTTTTATGATCATCTCACCTTTTTTCAACCTCAGTTCAGACCTCTCAAACCACAAGTTACAAAGACTAACAAAAACTTAGGGATGAACCAACAAAGAGAGGTGACTTGTACCTTAGACTCGCTCTCTCGGGACAGGATCTCCAGAGCTTCAAGGTGTGACAGACCCTGAAACTCATCAAACAGCATCCCGTAGTGAGCAACCACTTTCTTATCTGAATCTGAAGACTCTTTCTCTGCAGTCTGCAGCTCCTCCCGCTCCTTTGCCTCCCGCAAAACCTGATCAGTGTAAAAAAAAAAAACTAATGAGAAGGACAAAGCTTCAGATCTATCTTCTGTCTTCTGGCCTCTATCAGATCGTGAGGCGTGTTTATATCCTAGAATGACGAATGTGAATGACTGCTGTACTGCCTCTCTCAAACTGTGTCTTTCTTCATATCTCCTTAAGATTTTATTTCACTAAGCTATGATTTATTTTCACGCTAGTTTGGATGCAGTTCTGCCTGGAGAATTTCTACAGGTAATTCTGGCACTTTTGAACATTTGCTATGACACGTAGTCATGACAACACAGTGCAGGTAACATGTGAAAGCAGCAGATTAGCTTTTCAAAGACCAGTTAATGATGAGAAAAAAGACCTGAGAAGCAGATGTGTAAGCAAGTAAGTAGGTAAACTAATGATTTCTGGACCTCAACCATGCCATACTTTTTACAACAAAAATGTATATTCCTAAGTTACTTACACTGCAAGAACATAATTTTTCCTTGGGGATTCGTTAAGTATTCTTTAATTCTATGCAATTTAGTCTCAACAACTCACCTGAGAGAGGGTGGAGTTCCTGTTCATCAGTCCTTTGGTCTTCTTAAAGCCAGGATCACCTTCAGCTATCACATCCATCGTCTTCTTCCCAATGAACTCCAGAGCATCAAGACCTCCAGTGATCACTGACTTTCCCTGTGAAAAGATCTATTTTCAGTATGGATGACACTGAATCAAATCTTGGTTCCTGTCAGGCGAAAGCGAGTACAAAAGTAAACTGTTCAACTTTCCCCTCCTCATCCTCCTTTAAAGGTGAAACATTCCGACATAGGCTCTTCCCTGCCTTTGCACATCTACTTACTGTGGTCTGAACGACGCTTGTGAGCGAAGACAACATCCCCATCGCGTTCCCCACAGCTGATGATCCATCTGCTCTGTCCACCTCGCGGCTTGCCTCACCCACAGGAGAGGAATCTAAGAACAAACGTATCTGTAAACATGGTTCTTTGCATTTTACCAATCACACAGCACGTTATCTAACGTCTTACCCTGCTGTTTTTGTTCTTCTTCAACCTGAACTGACAGTTCAGTAGGACTGGGGATTCCCAGCGATGTCTCGGCCTTCTCTATCACCTGGGTGAGGCCTTGGCCTGGACGAGCATGAGAGAAGCATCAGGTAGAGTAGAGAACAAGAGAGAACGGAGGAGATAAAGCTTAAACAGAAACTGGAGTATGACGAAGGGTAAGAAAAAAAACCCCCAAAAACTACTGTTAGACTATGCTTAAAAAGAAGTGTCAGTCCAGTTGAAAATCAATTTATGACAGTTAAATCATGCAAATTAATTCACAAATGTTTTCTGTATGCAACGTATTCCTACAGTGTATTGTGGGACAACTCTGCGCTTGACATTGATGTAATTGCGGCTGCAAAATAGACACTGCCAAGATTCTATTTTCTTGTTTGCTACGGCTGCTATTCATGTCACATGATGCTAGATGCAGTCTCCCCGCCTCAACCTGACTTTGTGCATGTGACTCCCTATGTTTTAAGGACAGCACGAGAGATGTATCGGTGTTGGATACTCACCTACAGTAGCCACAGTAGCTGTCGCTGTAGATAGGATGGATTTGCCCCAACTTCCCCAGTAACCCCAACTGACCTGAGACACTGTTGACTGACTGGCTGGCTGAGATGAGATGAGATGTGAGGACAGGGGAAAAGAGAAAGAATATGGGAGGAAAAAAGGAGTATAAATAGGTATTATGAGGGGAAAATTAAAAATTATTTGCATACACAAGAAGAAGTGACCTTTGGTTTCCATATAAAAGGTACCAAAGAAATCTAATTGCTGATCAGGCTTATTGATAATGTTACAACAAATTGCAACCTGTTTGTAAACTCTTAAAATGAAGTTGTTCCGTCATTAGAATATCATAAAATATTATATAATAACAATAATAACTGACGGATTTATTCCTCTGTATGGTGAGGGCATCATTGTACTCAGTCTCAATAATTTCTCAGAAGTGGTCAAGAATGCACGAAGAAGCTAACAAACTCATATAAAAACATAAAACAAAACAAGAATGCCAAGAAAGAGACTTTTGTAAGCTACTTTTCTGCCTATGTATAATTACAGTGAAACACTGTATCAGTAAGCATCCTTGTTGATTTTACAGAGCGTTTTCTCAGTGTGTACCTCTATAGATCTCTGCGTCCTTTATAAATCACTGTGTTGGACATCACTATCTGCGTTTGCTAGAACACTTTTGATACTGGCTAAACCTCTGGATTGAACTATTCTCTCTTGTGGCTCAGCTCTGGTAAATACCAACTACATCCCTTCAAACGGCTGTTGTTGAAAGAACCTGAGTTTCAACAGATGTGGAAAGCACTGTTTTTTTTTAAAATTTTATTTAGTCTCTTGGACATTAAATCATTTGCAAAGGTCCCAAATTAGGTTTGGTTAGATCTATTAATAAAAGAGGCACAGTTGTACTTTATTTAACCACCAGTTCACTCAGTTTACTCTTTTTCCCAGTTGCACTAAGTCTCTGCAATTCTTGCGCCTGGTATCACTGCAATACTTGTGTTGTAAATATTCTACCTTAAAGTTTTACATTTTTTATTTATTCAATTTTTTTTAAGGTTCTTTATTCTTATTTTAAATTTGAGTCTGTTGCATTTTTATTGTGTCAAGAGACAACAAAGTAAGAATTACATTACACTTTGTGAACAGCTGTTTTCTCATTGTGTATATGACAAACATCTTTAATCTTGAATCTAGAATGTGAAAAAATGAGGCATGCCATTATTTTGCTTGAGATGCATACAATAAGCTGCTTTTATCAGTTTTTTAGGTTCCATTTTGATGTCGCTGCATTGAATCACCTCAAAAGGACTTACTCTTCCTGGCTCAAATTAAAATCTAAATGCAAAAATGTAAGATATTGGTACAGTTGCAGTTTTTCACTCCACAGGAAAGCTGAAAAAGACCATTATCCATAGTGAGGTGTCCACACAGAAACTGCGATGCCATATTTTCCCAAGTTGCTACCTTCACCGGCTGCTCCTCCACTTTTGGTACAGCCTCAGCTGTGGGTGCAGGTTCGGCCTCCGGTCTCCTCCTGGCTTTCCTCGTCGGGGCCACATCAGTTGAGTTGTCGGTCATGGATGGTGGGGAGCTGTCAGGTGCTTCTGCAGGAGAAACATCCTGCATCTCAGGCGCCACCTCCCAACCCTCAGCTTCTGTACCAGATGATTCGCTGTCTGACATCTTATGGAATGTCTTAACACATGCCTGCAGAATGAAATAGACAATTACTTATGGACCCTGATAAATACCAACAGATAAGATATAAGACAAGACTTTATTGTCATTGAATCAGAGATACAACAACTTGTTTGTTAACTCCAAGACATCAGTAGCACAACATACATTAGAATAATGATATGATAAAATAAAAATCCAATAACATAATATAATACAAAAATAATATAAAGCAGCACAGCTCTACTGCAGTGATGATTATGGTTGTTAACTGACATTTAAAGTGCCCAAGTACATAACAGACATATACTCTATGTATGCTGTTGGCAATTATGTACCGCGGAGAATTAAGTGTGTTGCTGTGATTAACACTTTTGAGGTAAAAGGTTCCTTCAGCCCACACTGTGGGAATTTCCAATTAACATAAAACGGTATAGTCATTTTACATATGGTGAGGGTCCAAAGTCCTAAACACGTCACACATACACAACCTAAGGAATTCAATTTGTGTTCAGACGCTCAGATATGCAAGTCATCTATCTCATAATGTTTTTGCAGTATTGATTACTTGTCTGTATTTACACAATCGGATCATCGGATACATGGCTTCAACAAACTAAATCGGTTGCTATCGGTCACTGATGTTGGACGTAAAAAACAGTAAGGAAGGAATTTCCAGGTTTTTTAGCAAATATAACATATTTTTTAGCAGGAAAAGTGACTTCTACTATCTTTTCGAGGCTAAAAACACACATTCATAGGCTCAGTTGTCAAGTTTTGATGCTAGCAGTTACCTTTAATCTTCTAGTGGCTTCCTCCCAAACTTAATACTGAGAAGGATTTATTTTATTACTGGTTACACGTGTGTATCTTCGCTTTAGAAGTCCCGTACTTTTCCCAGTGAAAAAGCTAATTTTATTTTTGTTTTAGGCGAACAGGGTTATTAGCCACGTCACATACTGTTTCCAAAAGGTATTTCTAACAGTTATCCCTACAGAGAAGAAGGTGTTCCGGTTGGTGCATTCACAATAAAAGTAGCATTAGAACCCTAATGTTTAAGATCGATAGTTTTAAAAAAAAGTTTGTAGACATACTGGTTGAAGATAATTTACATATTTTGATTTAGACAACTACGCCCCCCGAATACATTTGATTTTAACTCAATCTTACACAGAATTAGAAACTTCATAGTTTTATTTTGAAATCCAATTCGTCTCTTCAGACGGTGGCCGGCTTGATCATATGTCTATGGGCTTGATGGGGAAAAGGACTTCCGGGAACTTCAAAATAATATAATCTACTACTGAGTATCGTGTTCAAAAACTCAAAAACAGACACTGCCTTGAATTTATGTTTTTTAGTCCGAAACTTCATTATCATCATCATCATCATCATCATCATCATCAGTATTACTATTATCATCATCATCATCATCATCATCATTAGTAGTAGTAGTATCAATAATAATAACAATAATAATAATAATAATAATAAAAGAAAAGAAAATAGAGAAGAAGATAAAGAAAATTCGCAAACAAAAATTACTTGAAGATATTTTAGATATATTTTATATTTTAAAACTTGCAAAGAGTTAAATACATTAAAAAAAATGTTTTAACAGACAGCTATGTGAAAATAAAAGTATGAATATACATACATATATATCAAATTATTGCAGTAATATTTTCTTATTTTTCCTGCTCACCTGCATACCTGCATATTATAAGCCACGCCCACTCATTCTGAACTGAACCAGGAAGTTAAAAGTTAAACAGTTGTACACATACAGCTCGCCTTGTTTATTTTAACGTTTGACGCCAACATCAGGGAGTTCGTTAAAACATCATTGCTTTAAAAAAAAGAATGTGGTTCAATTTTACCTCATTTTGTGGTTTGTTGTTATGGTCTCCATCTGCTACAGGTGAGAATTTGAGTGAAATTTTCCTTTAACACTTTATTATGTTATCACAGGTGTTTTGGCTTTCTTCACAATTTTCATGCTCCTACTTGCTAATAATATACAGAACACCAAGATGTCTCTGACAACTCTTTTGTTGTAACTTTGTTTTTCATTGCAAGCTAAATGAAACTTATGGCATATTAAGATTCATGAAAAAATTATCATAATTATCTATTCATTTTCTTAATTAATTATCGTTACTCTTCTTTCACATTTCCCCCATTACTTTAAAAGGGAGAAAAAAAATCTTAGCTATGTTTAGCAATGTATGATTTCAATAGAAGCCAAACAAGGTTGATAAAAAAATGTATTTTATTTCTGTTACTGTGCTTTAAGAATTTAAATATTGGCCTTTAAATGTAGGTTACAAGAGAGATGTGTTTTTTCTGATTATTTTAATCTTTAAAAAAATAAAAAAAAATAAATGAAAATAGCCCACTAAAGATGGCAGTTTTAAATGTGGGCAAACTTAAGAAGCTACATAGTGCTACATAGGTCCTAACCATTGACTCTTCCTGTTTTGCAGGTTTGACTTGTCTGAACTGATGCACCGCCTCTCAACATGGTTTCACTACAGAATCACCGCCTGTCACACATACTTGTCACAGTCCTGCTGCTTGGTGACTGGACAGCAGATGGAGCTCACAATGATTCAGAGAGAGTGTCCTCCGTGCAGCTGGCCAACATCCCCTCCAGTAGGAACATTGTGGTGAAGGAGGGGACCAGCACGCTTATCAAATGTAACGTGACTGGCGACCACGATGACATTAAGTGGTTCAACTCCAAAGGACATCTGATTGGAGAGGGAGCAGGTGGGATGACGCGTTCACAATCTCCTGTGAGACTTTGTGGTACTAGATAGTTGTTTTTATGAATAAAGTTTAAGCTGTAGTTGAAAGCCAATGTAATAATTTATTTCAAATACGGGTAAATTACAAGGTTCGTCACAATACAATATTACGTTATTTAACTGAATGATGATTTGATGTTTGCTGATATTTCAAAATCTACCACCATACGATATTGATTCACTTAAATTTAGGGGCTGGCGATCGTTTATAGACAATAACACATGTTGATTGAATACAATCACTTCCATCCATAAAACTGCAGGAAGAAACAAGAATATAATTTCTAATTTCTATTGTTGGGATCAATTAGACAGTGAGCAAATGAGCATGGATCTCTTCCTTTAATCAAGATAGTCTACAAGAGGCAACTTGATAATGTCTATTGATGAGGATTATATACATATATCTGATTGATTTTAATTTTGTGTTGATACTGATTTGATTAAAATGATGCATTGATGTAGATCAATAGATCATTAAATCCCTCATTTTAATAAGCAGGTTAAAGGTGAAATAAAAGCTGTCTTCAAAATGTTATTTTAATAGTGTGCTATTTTCAAGTGTCTTCCAGTAACATGCTTCCCTCTAACAAAAGTTGTTTAAAAAAAATTGATTAGCTACACATTTGCATCGACCTGACAATCAACAGTTTGATTACTTTAAAGTGAAAACTACATTGTGGTTTCAAAGTTAAAACTGTAGAAGGCAGGAAGTTTATCATCTACATTTAGTTGTAACTTCATCTTTACTGTTGATGCCTCCTGGCTTTTCAATCATCATCAGTTGCTTTTGTGTTTTTGACCGCAGGTGGAAAGTGGCAGATCCTAGAGAGAGGCATCCTCAACATCACCTTTGTCTCCTTCCAGGATCGTGGCCGCTACACTTGCGTTGCCTCTGGCGGAGTTGGTGTCTCCAAAAATTACACAGTCACTCTGCGTGTTGCCTACACCGACAGTGGCCTGGGGATATACTACGTTATCGTGTGCTTGGTGGCTTTCACCATCACCATGATCCTCAACGTGGCACGGTTGTGTATGGTCAGCAGCCACCTCAAGCAGACGGAGAGAGTCATCAATGAGTTCTTCCGCACCGAGGGCACAGAAAAGCTCCAGAAGGCCTTTGAAGTCGCAAAGCGCATCCCCATCATCACTTCAGCCAAGACGCTGGAGCTCGCCAAAGTCACGCAGTTCAAGACCATGGAGTTCGCTCGCCACATTGAGGAGCTGGCACGCAGCATCCCTCTTCCGCCGCTCATCCTAAACTGCAGAGTGTTTACAGAAGAGAACATGAACCCTGTAGCCAACACTGAAGAGCAGGTGGCGGTGTCTGGGAACAAGCAGGCTATAGGCTTCCCTTGCTCCATTAGAAACAAAGAGAAGAAAGAGATGTGTCAGGTGATGTTATCCTGTGAAGCAGGAGCTGTTGGAGGAAGCAATGATGTTAAAATGTCACTACACACAGAGAGGTGCAACGGTGAAGATGAGGAGGAGGACAGATCACAAACAAGAGACTCTTGTGAGAGTAGTATTTAACATGGCTAAATGAAAATTTCATCAAAAACAAATGTGTGGATTGAAAGGAGTCTAAATTAAGAGATAATAGTTATCAAGAAGTTTTATTTCATTCATGGAAAATCGATCATATTTTGTTCTCAAAAGTGAGAGCAGAGTCAGAGAAAAATGAACCTTACTTAGAATTACTGAACCAAATTTCTTCCTTAGTGCTGAATTTGGGTCACATCTTCAACTCTTTGACTTTTCACCACATAACGTGACACTTCTTAAGATATCATTTACCATTCCTCTCCTTGTTTGTTTTTATTCCACAGAGAAAATGTTAAATATTTCGCTTTCAGTATGTTAAATTTTTTCATGCTTTTCATACTTTTTTTTTTTTTTTAAATAAGATGCAAATGCAATTTCACAAAGTCTGTTTACCGAAGTCTGTTTTAGTCTGAACAATAAACCATAAGCACCATAAGATTTGCTTTGAAGTGACAAGTTCCTTTAAAAAAAATGGAAAAAGGATGCATTTAAGTGAAAATTCTCAAAAAAACAGAATATGAGGGGAATGTTTTGAAAAAGTTTGGCAGAAAACTGCAAGTTGCTGCTACTCCTGCTGGTACATGTTACAGAGTTGGAAAGGTGTCATAACTGTGCACTTTTTCAAGAAAAATATCAGATTGTTGCTCATTAACATGCAGGTATAGTTGATCATATTTTGTTGTCTCACAGTAGGTTGTCAACTTTATTTTAATAATGAAATACTTCTGTATTTTTGATGACATCCTGATATTACCTGAAGAATTGTGAAACTGGGAAAAATGAAGTATGACTCATTATCAATAAAAAGGAAGCATAAATGTGTAAGACCTCTTTCTATACACTCCCACTTTATTCCTGGAAAACAAGTGAGGGGCCAAATAATGATTAGAAACCATAGAACGTGCATTATATTATACAAAGCAAGTTAAATGAAGGGTGTGATTGAACCAAACTTTATTTGTTGTTTCGGTAACAGGGCCGGAGGGAAACAAAAAATAAAACATTTAATTCATCAGACAGTCCTGAGGTGTATCACTACCACGTGGCCACATGGAGGCGCTGTTGGGCTAAATTTGTCGTTCAGCTCTTTCAGAGACAGATTTACTGCTGAGAACTGAAGTGTTACATCTCAAGAGCGAAGTGTTGCTTTTAGCCTCATACTTCAGCATGCTGGCTTCAAGTATGAAATACAGTTTGGAAAGCTGTTGACCCTGTTATTTTACTGTAACCCAGAGAACATGACTTGCATCTTGTACTGGAATCATGCAGATTTATAGAGTGAATTTTCTATCGCATTTTATTTCCTGTCATGTAAGCACATCCTCATATTAAAGATTAGTGATGCCTATATGTCTGCTGATGTGTTTAAAAAGCAATGCTGCTGGTTTGCTCAGGATTTTCCCAACAAGTGAAACCAAAGAAACTACAGTATGATGCAAAAGAAAGACAACAACAGGAATCAGGGTTCCCTCACAGACTCGGATTCCAGGTGTCAACATAAATGTAAGGAAATGTAATCATATAGCAACCTAGATGCTCTTCATTTTTGGCGAGGATGACTGAATCAATCAGCTGACTAAAACAGTTTGCAATGTAAAGTCAAAAGCATGTCAGTCAAGGTCCCATTATGTATCATTCAGTTCAAAATACTTTATTCATCCCCAACGATAAATTCAAATATTGTAGTCTCATGTTTTAAGTCTCTTCAAATATTCATTGTAGGTGCTTATTGCTGTGTTGAGGAAAGATTTCCTGTAGCCGTGTGTGTTGCAGCACACCTGAAAAAGTCTCCAACTGAAGACACTCTAGCTGAATTACTGTGTTGTGAAGAGGAAGTTCAGGGTTGTCCATGACATTTTTTTTTTGTAAAGTGTTCTCCTTTGCACAATCAGCTCCAGAGGCTCCAGGCAGAGGCAGCCTTCTTTATCAGTTTCTTCAGTTTCTTTTAGTAACCAGCTCTGATGCTGCTCCCCCAACAGATGCCTGCAGATAAGACTGAACTCTCCATAACAGACTTATAGAAGATCTGCGACATCTGGCTGCAAACACTGAAGGACCTAAGCTTTGTTAAGAAGTAAAGTCTGAATGCATGCATTGTTCCTCAGTGTCGTTGAATGGGTGTGCAGTGAGTACATTGGATGAGCTACCCTGTTTTCTCTGTCAGTTGAACCTACGATAGTTGAGGTCAAGGTTATGTGGGTTTGCTTCCGAGGGGATGGTTAGGTTTAGGCAGAAGGAGTTGGGGGGTTTAGGTTCAGGGCCAGTTTGCTTGGTTAGAATTTTTATGTTTGCTCCCCTGAATTCTAATGTGAAACTGTGGCAAAGCATCGCTGGCTCATGTCATGCATCCAGGTTTTCTAAAAATGTAAAATGGCATCATTTTAGTTTTTCAGCTAGAAAGTGATATCACAAATTTGAGCTGCTTGGGTTATATCAAAAGAAAAAAAAGAGTGTATGAGAGTAAAACAACTTTAGATATTGACAAACTGGAGATTGATTTGTTTAATTTATGGGGTTTAGGCAATGTCAGCTTTTCAGAAAAAAAAAAAATCCTCATGCTCTTTGTGACGGTGGAAATGTTGTAGATTTTGGCTGTTGAGATTCATGTGTGAATTTATTTTCAGGGATCGCTTGAAAATAATCCATTTTTCCTAAAGTTATACGGTAAGCCTCCTCACTGTGTAGTGATCCCAAACATCCTTCAAGGAATGACTCAGAATGAGAAAAAGACAAATGTGTGGAACTGGGAATCTTGGAGAAACAGTTATACATAAAAAAAGAAAATGTTACCATATGGGGCGCTGTGAGGGACATTATTCTGAATAAGCATTCACACACACATATGACTCGTCATATATTGACGCTTCAGCCTTGCGCGTCACATGTTTGACACATAGGGTACCCCTTTTTTGTCCTTTTTGACGTGCACATCCAGCGTCGCATGTTGACGTATCGGGCATCCCGCACCCCAGCTTTTCTACTGCCTAACCCTCATCATATTTTTAACCCCAACCCTGCTCCTGTGACACACGGGGGCGTGGCCCAAGCGTCAATATGTGACGGTAAGGGAGTGAGAATGTGTGAATGTGTTGGATACACACATGAAACCAAACTCTCACATACTATACTGAAAACCTTACACGCATACAAGTGACATCTTACACTATTACTTGTGAAATATTCTTACACATACAACTGGAAATGTATTCATTCACATAACTGAAATGTGCTCACTACTGAAAAGTTCTTAAACATGCGAGTGAAATCTGCTCATATACACTGTTGAAAATTCTCTTACATCCTACTGAAAATTCTCAAATTTTCAGTTGAAACAGAAGCTGATTGGTTAAGCAGTGCAACTTTATAAAAAAGGTAGTGGTGGTAATTTGTTTGCTTGCCACAGTGATGTCATGTCAGCATCTCGGAAACACAACAGCCTCCCGTTGTAATAGGAGGACAGCACCCGACAGCCTGCCGCAGCATGACAGTCTCCCGACAGCCTCCTGTTACAGCTGTCGGGGTGCTGTCGGTTGTTGGTTGTCATGCTGCCCAGATGTCCTACCGTTACAACGGAGGGCTGTCGGGTGCTGTAACGGGTGCCAGTAATGGGAAGCTGTCATGCTGCTGAGATGGGAATAGTGACGACGACTGTCCAGCGTATCTGTACATGGAGCCACGGTGGTGGTTTGTAGCCCCACTGGAACATTTGAGTCTGAGGATGGACTCTGCTGAAGTCATTATATTATGAATTAACGCTGTTGCTTCGGTCAGACTTGGCTGCTGACACGTCATCACTTTAGCGAGCAACAAATTTACCATTACCTCTATTATAAAGTTGCACTGCTTAACCAAATAGATTCTGTTTCAACTCAAACTTTCAGTGGGACGTATGAGAAAATTTTCAGTAGGATGTGTGCAAGATTTCTCTTGTATGTGTATGAGGTTGCCTGTATATTATGTGAGAGAGTTTGGTTTCATATGTGTGTAAATGCTAATTGAGAATAATGTCCCTCACAGCGACTCATATTACCAAACCAACATCTCTTCAACTATGATACAAAATGAATGATTGGATTTTTGCCAAAAGGGTAACGCTGCCACCTGAGGTCAAGGATAATTTTCTCAGCTGAACAAAAAAAAAACAAAATGAAAACACAACTTGTATCTTGTTTCTATATTTTCTTGCACAAGTGATGAGAAAAGCTTATTGTGCACATGAAGTTCACCTGGTACAAGGTTTTTCTGTACACAGAAGTATTTTCTTAGAGGTTAATTTCCAGAAATATAGACACTATGTCTGCCCAACCTGTGAAATGTCAGGCTGGCGAGCATCCTATACAACAATAACCTTGGGCCTCTTTGTTGAATAACTCTAAAAAAATCCATCAGTCTTCCTTCTTGCCCTCTCCAGAGGCGAGCATATCTAAATAGAATTGATTGGCCCAAGCGATCGTTCATCATACCGAGCCAAAGTAGACATTTAAGGAGAAGAGGAAGGAAGATTTTAAGGAAGGATATTTCCATCGGATTTCTATGTCACTGAAGTAAACTAAATCAATCGATTGGGATAAATGGGATGAACACTGTGTCTCTATGTGAGAAAGGGATGTGAAAAAAAGAGCTTCTGGAGACTTCACAGCATTTGAGGACGTATACTTCCAAAAATAAATGAAGCCAGGATGCATCAAATTTGGGTCTTTTGAATTTAAATTGCTCATAAAATCTGGTTCGAGAGTGATTGTTACTAATTTGATTTCATTTGCAATCAACTGAAAGGAACGAGACAGGGAAAAAAGACAAGGATAGTACAAGATGAGTGAGATGAGCCAATGAGACAAGTGCTCATTGTATACACAAGGACTTCATGCAGATGCTGTGATTAGCTCTACTCCTCTGGCTGAGGGTTAGGGTCTTTTACTTCACTGGCATGATCCCCAACACCTGCGATGGACTGGCGACCTGTCCAGGGTGTACCCCTGCCTTTCGCCCGAAGTGAGCTGGGATAGGCTCCAGCAGACCCCTGTGACCCTGAACAGGATATAGCGGGTATAGATAATGGATGGATGGATGGATCCCCAACACCATTCTTTTTCAAATGTTTCAATATCCTTATTATATTTGATAGACTTACATTAATAGCAAGACTGTTATGATCATGTGATGCATTCTACTGAAACTGTTGTTTTCTTTGTCATTTTGACTTTGTGCTGGGTGGTTTGCAAGGGAAATTTAGTGGCTGTTATTTGTCTCTTAGCATCACAAATTCATAAGGATCTGTATATATTTCTCAGCCAGATTAGTTTTTTTTATTTTACTTTATTTTATTTTTTTCTCATTGTTTTGCAGGGTTTTCACTTACTTTGACTGCAGCATGGCAGACCAATTTCTCCTGATACTCATTTGTAAAGAAGTGGGATACATTACTGCTAGTTCAGGATGCATTGGAAGCTAGGACTTCACCACCCATTGCTGTTCGAAACCAAAATGCTTCTTTTTCAGTTGTCTCCATGAGTTCTGTAACTTTTCCTTCCTTTGTTATACTGCGCTTCAGATGGTAAACAAAGTGTTCAGGACAGGACTCTGACTGTTACTGGAAGTATGAGGTGTATAGAGTGAAGAGGAATGGTGAGAGTACAATCCCCTGTGGTGCTCCTGTGCTGCTGACCAGCTGTTCAGACATACAACCATTCAGTCTCACAAACTATGGTCTGTTTGTCAGGTAGTCAGGAGGTATCCACTTGTGTCTTCTGGAGTTTCTTATGCTGTAAAGCTGCTAGATGGTGTTAAATGGAGTGGAGAACATGATCCTCACAAAGTTGCCTGCTTTGTCCAGATGGCTGTGGGTTTGTTGAAGCAAGTTTATGATGCCGTCAACTCCAAACCCCACAACGATAAAAAAAAAAAAAAAAAAAAAAAAAAAAAAACCTCAGTGGGTCCTGGAAGGTGCTTTTTTGTCTCTTCAGGTGGACCACTAAATGTCTCTCGAAGACTTTCATGATGTGAGATGTTATGCAATCTTTTTTCTGGTATTAATCGTGCCATTTGTTACACTGTTTTTCTGCAGTTTTGGTGTAGTTGGAGATTGTATGGCACTATATGTGAGAGTACTTGCAACAATAGGAAGCATGGACAAGAGGAGTGTTAAGACATTTAGGGGACAAGGTACAAAATCTGGCTGACTGTAATGGAAGATCATGAGAGGGACAATCCAGAGGGAATTTAAACTGACTCAGAAGCAGTAGACAAAGAGAATGTGCTGTCAGACTTCCACTTCTTATTGGATGCTTCTTTTCTGTTTATCTTGAGGGATTTTGCCAGGGTGCATCTGAGAACCAAACTAACAAGGAGATTTGAAGAAATTACAGCAGCCATAAATAGCAATATGAGACCTAAAACATTTAAAACATGTGACTTTTCCAACACTTTATAGCATGAGCATGTTATTATGGAACTGTCATCTTGTCGATGATTGTCTGTTGTGGCATTTCATTTATGTTTTTCTATTTCTAGTCTTAAAGATCACCGTGTTGCTGTCCTCCAAAGTTGCATCCATTCCCAACAGAAATTTAAAGGAACCTATTAACTATAAAAATAGGTGCCCAACCTGTTATATTCCAAATAACCTCCAACAAAGATGTGCACAGACGGACAGTCCAGCAGAGGTCAAAGACTGATGCCACAGTTGAGTTCACTCACTAACAAGGAGATGGAGCTGCTGACCTGATTCTCTGCAGTGTTTTGCTACAAACGCCTCAGCTGTCAGGAACTAATGGGAAGTAATGGCTGTAGCAACATAGCGACAGCTCGCCAGGGACTGAGGTGAAGGTTCTGGGGTTATGTCTTCAAATGTGCCATGCCCTTTGACAAATGTGTAATGCACAGAGCAAAAACATCTGGAAGAAGAGGGTGAAAGTAGCAAATGATGACTTTTAAAAACAAGGATGCACAATAGGGTTGACCATGCATCTGGGAAGCTTTTGCAGGTCAGAAAAATTAATCAGAAGTCTCAGTTTTCTTACAAGTTTGTACAAACCTTCCTTAAAAGTTTGTGTGGTGCACACATGCACAAGAAACTAGCATGAAATAAATGAAATTAAACCAAAAATGATCATTCCCAGACACTATGGGTACATTCACATCCAGTTCAAGTATTTCACCTCATTTTGAAGTTAGTAATAATTTAATTTTCATAACTTAATGTCCAGAATGTGCTAAAACTTAAAACCTTTTGTTATTGTCAAGGCCCATATTTCAGACTGGGTTCACACCGTGTGATTTTGGTCATCTGAAGATGTGTAATCGTGGTAAATTTTTTCATCTTAGTGCAAAAACAGTGGTTGTAGATCCCACAGTGAGATAGAAGCAAAGGTGAAAGAAAGAACCGTCTTGTGACCAAAGACAGATATCATGGACAGACGGACGGACAGATGGACAGATAGATAGATACCTTTTTTTCCTCTGTCCTGTATCAGAACACAATGGCATTGCAACTGCCTAATCCAGTAGTATTAAAAAACGTACAGTCATATGACAGATATATTGATGTGATATGTTTTGTGTCGTATGAAGTGATGAGTGACAGGTATTGCACTAATTATAAATAGTTTGTATTGCACTTAGTATAGGGGGTATATTGCACTGGATGTATGAAATCACTATGCATGCTTGTTTAGATACTGGGTGGCTGAAAAAACAGTATACTAGTCTGTTTGTGCGTGTTTTAATTGACCTGTAATGCTTTCCTGAAGGTATCAGTTCAATGAGCTGATGACTGGGGTGAGAGGAATCTTTTATATTTTTTGCTCTGGAAAGGTAACAGGTGTCAGCAATGTCCTTCAGTGGGGGAAGAGAGCAGCCTATGATTTTTTTCTGCTGACCTAATGACCCTGTCCAGGGCCTTTTTGTCAGCTGCTGAACAGCCTGCCTACCATACTGTGAGACCATATGTGATGATGCTCTCAGTGGCAGAGCTGTAGAAAGTCAACAGTGGTTTATGATGTAAATTTTTATTTTTTCAGGACACGGAGGAAGTGCAGGCATTGCTGTGCCTTCTTTACAGCAGCCGTGGTGTTTGTGGACCAGGAAAGGGTGTCAGAGATGTGGGTTCCCAGGAATTTGAAACTGTGTATGATTTCTACACAGTCTCCATCTATGAAGACAGGCTGATGATCAGTTCTGTTCTTTCTGAAGTCCAGGATAAGTTCTTTAGTTTCGTTTGTGTTGAATGACAGGAGGAGACAAGTTGGCCCACAGAGATGAGATCTGCAAACTGAAACTGTGGTGCTCATCAAACAACCTGAGATAAGACCGACCACTGTGGTGTCATCTGCAAATTTAATGATTTAATTTAATGGTGAGCAGTCGTATGTGTAGAGAGAATATAATAAGGGGCTTAACACACAGCCCTGTGGGGAGCCAGTGGTAAGCGTGATGGATGGGGGGAGGTGGGGGCCCAGACTGAGGGCGACTGGTGAGAAAGTCCATAAACCAAGTGCAGAGGCGGTGGGAGAGACCAAGGTGGAGCAGCTTCCTGATGGTGATGGAATCCTCTGTGGATCTGTTTTCCCTGTAGGCAAATTAATGGGGGTCAAGGGTGGGTGAGAGGCTGGTTTTGATGTGCTTCAGTATCAGTCTCTCAAAGCACTTTGTGACAATAGGGGTGAGAGCGATGGGTCTTTAGCTGTTTAATCTGGATATAGCGGGCAGCTTGGGGACTGGGATAATTGTGGATGATTTCAGACCGGGTGGTACCGCAACATCTGCAAGTGACAAGTTAAAGATGTCTGTGAATACACCAGCAAGTTCATAAGCACAGCCTCTGAGTACTTTACTTTACTGAGAACTTTGGAGGAATCGTCTCAGTGTCAGCCTGCTCCTGCCTCTACGACTGTTATCCAGTCAATAGAAACTGACCATGAAATTACATAAACATTTCCACCCAGCAAGAACAGAGAAACGGGGGAGAAATATATACACCTAAAAAGAGGAAATAAAGAGAGAAATACACTTGCACATGAACACCACTAACTAACTAGTCATTCATCAGCACATTAGCAGCAACCTCACAAAAAGGACTTCCTAAGAAGCTACATTCCAAGATGTAACAAAATCAGTTGCCTCCATTAGCATGTCCATGATTGTTTCTTGTTTTAACATAATTTCATTTCCCATGAAATGCTCCACTGTTATGGAAGGCTAACCAAGACTATATTTAAGTGCACTTTTTCAGGAACTGGATTGTGTAGAAGATATCAGAGGAGCTCTTTGCTTTGAAGTACTGTTTTTGAAAAATTCATTCATCCATCCATACATTCATCAAATTCCATTTATATGAATTTGGGCCATGGGGGAAATAAGCTCAGCAAACAGGCCCCAGCCTGCAATTTCAGCCAAAAATGTCTGTTTCATTTTATATAGACTAACATAAGATTACTTCAACATTGTCAAAAATAAGCAAAAATAGAAAATCCAAATATTACTATAATTTCAGTGTGTTAATATTGTTTCAAGAAAAATTATTCAGATTTCTCTGATATTCTGGGACATTATGTCAAGAATGACCCAACATGCAACAGTATGTCCTTTTAACATTATTCCGTTTCTGAGCCATGTGAGTGAAATGGATCTCTGGAAAAAGAGATCCAGTTCATTAAAAAAAAAAAAAGATCAGCAACAACAACAACAAAAAAAACCCAAATGCTGTCATACAAAAATACACTTAAACCCTGTTCCTTTTGGTTCTTAAAGAACCTGTCATGCAGCAGAAGGAAAATGACTCAAATGCAGGACTCAGCACAGTGACAAAACTCAATTATCCTTTTAATATAGTCCAGGGAAGGCACACAAGTAAATATCCAAACTCACAAGCTAGGGGTAAAGAATCACTGGAAGACAAAAGAAAAAAGGCTAGAACGCAAGGGACAAAGATGAACTGGAAAAGGGAAGCTGTAATGTGGTGAGGCAATAAATAGACACCGGCAACGAGACACAGGTGGACAACATTAGGGTGTGGCAGAGGCTGATCAGAGGTGGGAATCTCCAGGAGTGAAGTTGTTAGAGCTGCACATGACAGAACCCAACTATGACATTTGACGAGAAATAGAATAAAGCTCAGCAGCCTTGTGTGTCTGAAGCTTGTTTCTACAACCTATTAAGTTCAGAACTGCCCGGAGTCTTGCAGTTGAGTAGATCCATTAATGTCTAACAACAAATCAAGTTCAGGGAACCTCAACCTAAAACATAGCAACATAGCAAAATTTGATTTGATACAAATATGTTGTGAATACAGACATCACAATGCTGTGGTGGTTATTACTTCCGTGTCTGTGTAGGTTTTCTGTGGGCTTCCTCCCAAGAACATGACTGTTAAGTCAACTGGAGATTCTAAACTGGAGATTGTTTTCTTCTACCCCTTACTGGAAATGCCTGGTCTGACAGAAATACGTTGGATTATAATAAAGCGGTCAAGGTTAAGTTAACATAGTTATGTGTGGTCACCATATCGCTAACTTTTAGTGCCTTTGAAAGACTGCCCTTTAATACCTCATGTTTGAATTTAAGTAATGGAAGTATGTATGCAGGTCACCAGTCTGTCACTGGCCACACAAAGTAGACAAGACAAAAGACCAAGAACAATCACAATCATTCCAATTTAAAATGACCAGTCAACTTTACATGGATTGTTTTGGACATTGTAGTTATCACTGTTGTATCAGAGGACAAGCGGCTTCCATTCAAATCCCAGTTCTCCACTGTCCTCCCACACGACCACAGTTTGTGCCCAGTATTATTTCAATATTATGAAAACAAAACACTTTATTTTTGGTCTCCTCTGATTGATGCTGTGAAACTGTGAAAACATAGTCCATTAACATTGTTTCAAGTAACATCAGGCTACCCAAACCAGTTATTTTCTGAAACCTAACCATATAATATACATCCCCAACTCCAGAAAAGTTAGGATGTGGTGTAAAATGGAAATGAACACAAATCTCATAAACCCATATTTTATTCCCAATAGAACACAAAGGACAATAAATATAAAGAAGCAAATGTTGAAACTAGTTTTTCAAGCTGCTCAACAGTCCTTTCCCTGCATTGCCAGATTTTTTTTTTCTTTTGATTAATGATGAGCCAAATGTTTCCTATTGGTGAAAGGTCTGGACTTCAGGCAGGTCAGTTTACCACCCTGGACTCTTTTCCTGTAAAGCCATGTTGTTCTGGTGGATGCAGCATGTGGTTTAGCATCATCTTGCTGAAATACATACTTCCCTGATACATACATTGTCTGGATGGGCTGATGTTGCTCTAAAACCTTTATGTGCTCTTCAGCACTGATGGAGCCTTTCCAGATGTGGAAGCTGCCCACACAGACACTAATGCAACCCCTTACCATCAGAGATGCAGTATTTTAAAGTGTCTGTTGATAACAAGCTGGATGGTTCATGTCCTCTTTAGGACATGTTGTTCATGGTTTCCAAAAAGAATTTCAAAATATGATTCATCTGACCACAGAACAGTTTTTCATTTCACCTCAGAACATTTTCGATGGGCATTGGTCCAGAGAAGACTTCAGCTTTTCTGGATAGTGTTCACATATGGTTTCTTAATTGATTGGTGCACCTTTAACTTACATTTGTGGACTGCACGGAGAACTGTGTTCTTAAACAGTGATTTCTGGAAGTGTTCATGAGCCCATGCAGGGATGATTGGGAAGTGGTTCACATCTTGGTGTGTGGTTTTGACAGTAATATAAACCCCACAGGTTCCATTCAAAATGTGCGGTTGTAATAAAATAAGAGTTTTGGTCGTTTGAGAGTTTGGAGAGTTAAAAGAATTAGGAGACTGGTTGGACATTATGACAAACAAACACTTTCTTCATATCAACTGACTCACCGTGGAAAATCTGACTCATGGGAAAGTTACATCTAGCAAGCTGTTTAGACTGCAGTTGTTACCAATCGCTGTATAAAGTGATAATCTTTGCCAGATTCTGCCATTCAGCATCTACAGTTAATGCTTTGAAACTTTCCACTTCCACATATGACGCCTTGAAAAATACATGCAGTCTGTGGAAAAATGGTGTCACGTTCAACCTTCTGCTCTGGCACGCAGTATCTATTCTGAAAGTGGATGAATTTTCTTACTTGCTGACATTTCCTGAAATTCTCCATTTATATTCAGTCATGTGATTGACCAGTTACATTTTCAGCCTTTTATTTCCCTTGTTCCAACTTTCCTGAGACATGTTACTGCCAACAAAGTTGAAATTAGAATTGTATTTCATTTAAATTTACACAGCATTCTAACTTCTTTTTTTTTAATTGGGGTTGTATATAATTTTTTTTTTTTTCCCATGACAAAGCTACTTCTGTATTGGCTTTGTTTACTGGTTAAGCACATGTAGTTTTGCGATAAGAGCCTGCAATTTCAACACGTCTCTTCCTCGTGGCATGGGAGTCAAGATTTCTTCACGTCTGTGCAGTCACGTTGCCTTTTAAACACCCCGTGAAAACAAAACACCAAACTTTCTGTCATTTATGAAGACAAATCTCACACCACAGGAGAACAGTTAACTACATTCTCCCCTTGCGGTCATTATGTTAAGAGTAACGGTTTTGTGAGCTTCAGCTGGCAGGACAGTTAAATTAGATGAGTCTCCCTGTCCCTGCGCTGCACAGCTCGACTTTCAGGCTGTTGGGTTAGAAATTGTATCTAAGGCAGATTTACTGAGCAGCACACTCACTAAAACATGGAATAATGAAGCTTATGAAATATTTATTGACCCTCTTCTCCCTTCATGCGCCCCCCACCCCCACCCCCACCCCCACCCCCAAGACAGGTGGGATACACTCCTCTGCAAAACAAGACTCTTGGATGACATTTCTTTAATGGCTGCGGATATCCATTTAAGCTACTGTTCAAATCAAGGATTTTAGCTCTGGTTGTATTTACATAAGTCAGTCTAAGCTAAGTCTTTAGAAGGAAGTCCCAGCCTGGACAGCATTCATTTAGGGCTTGCCAACACAAGCTACGTATAAGCTGCATGGCAATACAATTTAGTCATATTCAGGTCATGTCAATTATAGAGTCTCTGCTCAATCTTCAAAACATGGCACATAGCAAACACGTTTACTTTGCATCGATGTGGCATCACAGAAATACACAAACTCTATATTGCATTTACGCTGTATCGTTCTGAAGTTTAAACAGGCTTCAGGGAAGCTGTGCAGCAGCAAAGCCTGTCAGGTACGTAACAGCTTTTTATGTTTTTTTTTTTTTTTTCCCTTTGGAGTGTGGCACATTGGATTTGAATTTTTTTTTTAAAAGTTGTTCACATCAACACAAATAAACTGTGTGAACCATCTGATCCTATTTTTTCTTAAACATTTAATCCTTAAATTAAATCAAAATGGAAATTAATCATACTTCCTTAATTCCAAGAAGGGAATCATATTGTTTCAAAATAAATTATTAAGGGAAGACAATTTAGTATCCTAAAAACAAAAGATAAAAAAAAAAAAAAAAGCTCAGCATGAACATGTAAAGTCATTACAGAGAGATGGAAGGTTATCGTAGACATAAATGACTCTCCTCTATCATTTATTTGATTAAAGCTTCTGATTTTGGAAACCTTTGTTTAATCACCATGTTACACAGAGTTTGCAGAGTTGTCCATTATGTTGAAGTCCTTGTGCCACGTTCTGACACATCAACTGTAGGCACAGAAAGCATGGTATAACTGGTTTTGCTTCTCAAATGCAGATTTGGTCTCTTTGTGATGACTAAATATGAGGATGTTAGTTTAGTTTTGAGCTTTTTAAATTTTTATTTTTTGTGCGTCATTCTTTTAGTTGTATTTTTTTATGTTCCTCGTGTTGTTTTTGGCTGTAGTTACTTTACTTTCTGTATTATTTTTGTAACCACTTTTATTAATGTCCTGAGACTGATGGTCACACTCACATAAGATAAACTGGATCCTGTTTTCATTGAGCTTACCAGGGTCCAGAGATGGGAGTGAATTTAGGTTTGAGTAGGCTAACAACCAGATAACAACTAATTTTATTTTTTTTTTATTTGTACCATGCCTCCTCTGGAGTTATTCCTCTTGATATAACATGTGACCCTCCAGATGTTTAAGTGAGTTAAGTAGCTGTTATGCAACTAAGCCAAATAGACTTCTTTCTTATCCTAAATGATCCACTCCACAACCGAGTAAATCTCCACAACCATAGCAATATTTATTTTTTCCTCATGAGCAAATAGACAAAACAAGACACTGATTTGAGGAAGAAACACAAACTAAAAATTCAGAGAGAGGCTTGTTAATATTAGTTAATATTAGACTAAGCATAGACCCTCTAGCATATACTCCTGAGAGTTTAAATGGACATAAGCGTAGGCCTTTACTATCTAAATACCTGTACTTCACGTTTAACCAATTTAAGGGTTTCAATTTTGAGCTATTTCACCAACCGCTCAGCTAAAAAAAAGAAAAAAAAAAAACAAAACATCAATTTCTCAAAAAATGTTAATAATTTGACCCAGTAACATGAGCCAAGCAGGCAAACAAACACCCCAGTCCTTAAAATCAAATGACTTGGTGATTCACTCTCCCTTGTAGACGGCACTCTCTAATCCTAACCAAGTGCTTTGATACTAACAGCTAACGTTGGGACCCATGTCGTGTTGGTGCACTTAGTAGTATCCGGTGGTAGGTGGTGAAAAACAAACAAACAAACAAAAAAAAGAACATTTATTTATTATTTACTATATCATTTCTTGTGAAAAAACTAAACTAGAGGATTCTGGGTAATACAATCCAGAATTGATAGAACTGCAGGTTTGGTACATAAAACATACTGCAATTCTAGAGCGGTCTACATTTTGAAGGTCTCTTCCTGATTCACTTCCCTTGATCCCATCTCTCTCGTTGGGCAGCAGCATGTGCTGAAACAAAGAAAGGCCTGACATCAACAGTAAAAGCTGAACCACACGAATGAGACAAAGAAACCCAATGCGAATTAACTCAAATTCCCATCAGGCTTTGCAAGATAAATTACTTTACAAACAGGTGTGTAGACTAATGCAGGGTTCCCTTCTGATAAGCAGCAGTCCAGGCGTGACTGTAAATACTTCAGAGTGTTTTGCTCTTGCGCTCTTTTCCTCTCTTGACTGTGAGGATCACGTTTCTCTAGGCTCTTACATACAAGCTTTTCTTTTTTCTTGCAGAACATTTCTATCTTTTTCCAGTTTTGGTGTGTATGCTAGTTATTTTCAGGACACGCTTAAATTCAGCTCCACCTTTTTTTTCCACCTCTGAGTGAAAAAGGCATAAAAAAATGAGAGACCGCTTGTGTATGTAAGTGGGGGGGGGGGGGGGGGGGGGGGGGGGGGGGGGGGGGGGGGGGGGGGGGGGGG
>JBAMYA010053506.1:0-58810 GCA_037176975.1 Arrhamphus sclerolepis | reverse complement strand
ACACACACACACACACACACACACACACACACACATATATATATATATATATATATATATATATATATATATATACATACACACATATATATATACACACACATATATAACTTACTATTAGTGGGAAGTTTTAATAGATTTTATATTTCATTTATATTTCAGTGAAATTGCTGATAAACAAAAATGTGACCCTGAAGGGGGTGGGGCTCTGTCTTTGGGCTTCTGTATGTGGATCTGGACTGGAGGTGGCACTAATCACCCCTCATACATTCAGAAGGGGGCGTTCTCGGTTCTCGGACTGAAGCAGTTCATTTCAGCTCATTCGGTGTGAGGAAAGACCAGACTACGGACCAGACGCCAGTGTGAGGACCAAGATGTCCCTCTGTGAAAAGCCCTTCTCTTAAACAAATGTTTGAGCTTTGAGAGCAGACGCAAGGGTGTAGAATCCAGCTGTCTTTGTCGGGCAGAGACAGATGAGTCAGCGGTGTCTCCGGTCTTTGTAAGCTCCGTCTTTGTTCGGTTGTTGCATCTGTCCCGCACCTCGAGCATGGATCCTTTAGAGAAGGAGCACAGGTCCGAGGACGAGGCTGAATACGAGGACGAGGAGGTGGACCCCAGAATACAGGTACATGCTATTTATTTATTTATTTATTTATTTATTTATTTATTTATTTATTTATTTATTACTTTCTAGATAAATGCTCATTGGAGCTCTCCACGTAGCTGTAGCTGATAGCAAAGTCCTAGCTTGGTACATCCACCCAACGACATTGTAATTTTTTGTTAGTGTTTTTATTTAAAAATGTAACCAAAAAAAAAGCTTAATTTACTCGGTTTGCATTCTGTATTCAAAACGACACATTTAGTGTTGGTAAATCGCTGGTGGCTGATCCCAAAAATGTTTTTCAAAGGCAGTTTTATGACATTTTAGTATGACATGCTGATGTCATTCAAAGAGATGGTAGAAATGATGAGGTCGAGTTCGGTTTTTGAAAAAAAATAAAAAAGAAGCTAAACTTCCACATTTCTGCTCTCTCAGGGCACAATATCAGTGTGAAATCTACGCATTTAAATGCACAGTCGTTAAAAGGAAACTCACCAAACCAGAAACGGATTGAGCTCTGCGAGAGGTATAATGATCAAACTATTGAGGCAGTACAGTGAAAGGGTCATTGATTATGGGCTTAAATCAATTAATCGGTAGGTTCACGAAGATCAGAAACCATTCTGCACCCCAATCACACTGAAAGGCAAAGAACAGCAAATCACCAGACATGAGGCATGTTTTTTGCATCTCTAGGAATAAAGGGTGCTTTTTAAAAAAACAAACATTTTTTTTGGTTAAGAGGATGGTCTAATATCTTCCTTTTTCAAGTCCTCCAGCAGTAAAATAGATCATTATCAGAAGTCTGAAATAACATAATTTGATCCTAGATCTTCTTATTAGGGATTACAGAGCCAAGTAATTGCTAACAGTTTATTCATTGACTGTACTTTTCAGAAGCTAATGCTTATATATATTAGTGGAGGAATACTAAATGCTTTTATCTGCCAGTTCATAAGCTGATTTTGGAAATTCAGCATTTTGCTGTGTCATGACAGAATCTAAATATTAGTTAAGTGCTGTCATAAACCCCAAACTCATTACAAAAATCATACCAGTGAGATGTGAATTTGAACATACTGTTACCCTTTTGTGTATCATTCAGTTCTAGTGGTTTTAATCTCCAAAACACAGAAGTAACTTAAGATTTCAGATGACCTTAGTTTTCACATTCCTTGCTCCCACATCGTTAAATTCATTCCAGCTGTTTCTGACTCCCTCTCTGTAACTTCCAGGTGTTGGATTGCCTAACTTTCTCTTCCTTCTGCCATTTTCTTCATCTCTCTGCGGTTGTTTCTCTTTTTCAGGGAGAGCTGGAGAAACTCAACCAGGCCAGCGATGACATCAACAGATGCGAGACGGAGCTAGAGGTCAGTGTATTGACGCGCGTGAAGCTGCGTTCACTGAGTGTGTTTGTAGGTTATCTGCTGCACGTGGAAGTTGTGTTGCCGTTTTGTGCGACTGTGGATGTAACTGCGGTCATCTGATGTTGCTTTCTTTCTGTTGCCACTCGTGCCCAAATCTGCTGGTGACTGACAGCTGTGGAATTCAGTCTGTCAGTCTGCCTCTTCAGAAATGTGTTGTTTTGAAGGGATCCCACCCTGCAGATACAGCTTTTTTTTTTTTCTTTTTCACTAAATTACAGATGGGCCTTTGCTCTGACTCTTGGATTTGAACATTACCTGTAATGTTCAGATCATATTCACTGTCAGCAGGTTTCAGCATGAAAAGACTTATTTTGCCAGAGATGACAAACCACGTAACGACCGCAACCAACACAAAAGTGGCTGAGAACAACTGCAGTGACACTGCTGAGAGCCTGAGGGACTGTCCTCTTAAAATTACACCACTAACAGTGTGAAGTTCACGCAGATCTTCTAAAACGATAATTGAAAAGCATTTCATCCTGGCTGTGCTGATTGTCTCTGCAAAGCCACATGGTTTTGAATGCTTCAGAAAACAAAGTTGCATCGGCACAGAAACTAGATGAGTATTTGGATGATATTTTTGGTCATATGTAAATAATATGAGCTTGTTTGAATCTGATGGGGGTCCATCGTGAACAGGATTACTGCTTTGAATGAGTAGTTGACGGTGGTGGTATTGCACTGCATGAATGCAAGATGTGTTTGAGCAGATGCCATTTATTATATAAAAATTTGACCTTCTGAAGCAAGATTATGACTTTGTTTTATTGCTGCATAGTGTCATTTTAGATTTTAAAGATGCTTTTATTGTGGGCTGCATTGAAATCAAGCCAACAAGCAGACAAAGTTCAACTTCTGTCTAAATGAACTCCTCTTTTTTTTTTTTAAAAAAAAACTTGTGACCATATCAGAGGTAACGCACTGCAGAGGTGTGGCTTGCTTGGATCCATAGAAGCCACATGAAATGTCTGCAGAATGATCTTTGAATCTCATTAAAGGCTGATGACTTATATTTATGTGGGTCAGCAACATCATGAGCAGCTTTATAGAGCTGAAAGTCCAAAGTCTTGTTGCGCTGCAGAGTCCAGCGCTGTGCACAGCACGCGTTAGGCAGCTGAGAGATGAAGATGAACAAAGGTGCCGTGAGTTTCGAGGTTTTCTTTGAATGACAGGTCGATTGGGGAGAAAGGAGTTTTAATTTTTATGGTCTGCGTTCAGCAGGGGTGAAGATATACAGGTGAATTTGCTCTGATGTTTCCATAGCAACATTAGTTTGTTAAAGTTACACAAATTAATCATATCTGGGTTTTTATGGAATGCAGTTAATTTTAATTTGCAGGTTACTTACGTTGTGTGAAAGCATCAGACATGTTAGTTTCAAGCGGTACTGATGCTGTAGCCCTCTGAGTCTTGTGGAGGTTTGAAAATGTGGGCGGAGTCTTTGTACAACTGCTGAATTTGCAAACGTAAGACAAATGTAAACAATTCCTCTCCTGCCTCGTTTTGACCAAACTAATCCATCATTCTTGGCACCGCAACAATTTTTTTTATGACTGTTTCTGACCACATTGGCAGTGATTCTGTTTAAAATCCCACAAAGATTAGATTTGTCCCCTGACTTGCTGCTGCATGTTTGTCTGCCGCGGTGTTTGGATTCCCAGATGTCACAGATAACAGTCAGGAAAGAAAAAAAGACAAAACAACAGCTCTGGTTTCAGTACAAAACCTCTGTTTGATAATTGGCTAGTCAAATAGTGGTGCATGTTTCTCAGTTGAGGCATCTTTTATGAATTAAAAGAAGACTACCATGAGGCTTGGTTTTTATTCTAAATAACAAAAAAAATGTCATGCATAACTGAAACTTTACTGGAAGGGAGCAAGTTTTATCAGAGCCCAGCTCTGCAAAGGAACGAGGTGATGTGAGTGATGTAAATCAGTGTTGTGCTGTGTTTGCACATTCATCTGCCCTCCTTAGAAAATGACTCTCCTGTAAACCAGTGCTACTGACAACATTACAGTGAAATATGTTGCTGGTGCAACATATTTAATGCTCAACTTTGCATTTCAGTTGTTCAGGTTTTTGCGTATGTTGTGTTTGGACAAAGATCATTGACCAGTATTGCCCACATTAACCCCCCCCAAAGGTAAAAAAAAAAAGTTCAAGTGAGAGAATCTGAAGTTTATCAACATCTTAAGGTTTAATCTAGTAGCTTTCCAGCTAATGCAAATTAGGAATTTGCTACAGCAACACGTGTACCTGATTTTAGTACGAATTAGCTCATTTTTCTGGGAATAATTTTATAGAACGGATTTTTTTGTAGCGTGCATGTGTACAGTCTCCTCTTCCACTATCTTAAAAATGTTATAGTCAGTTGAAACCGTTTGTTCCTGTCCTGTACATACATGCTTGATGGAATAAACACAGTGTCAGTTGTTCGAGCGTGTCTGATTTTGCATTTGCGTTCTGTAATATGATGCAGGTTTATTTTTGCTTCTTTTGTGTCAAAAATGGGGCATCCCCCACTGTGTGTTGTGTTTTTTGTTTTTTTTTTATACGACCCTTTGGTGGGAATTTTGTGAGATGGCACATGACCGTGAGATGCGAGAGCGCAACATTGTGAAACTTTAGTGGAGACGTCTTGTCACAGACGAGACTATGACATCATCTCTCTGTGTGTTTTATCCAGGTAGAGTTTTGCCTTTTATCCTCCATACAAGAGTCAATCATGTGAATAACAACCATCTCAGCATTTTTGCAGCTTCACCAATGAGACTAAAATGCTCTCATATCAGTGATGCAAATGATGTCAAAGTAGGTAGATGACCACAAATTTGAGCCGTAGAACTTCAGCTTTGAAATATTCTAAGGACGAAGTGCAGTTTCAGCATCTAAGTGGGAGGACGGGGATGGGAATGATGTTGAATCTAATTTAAGGGTGTGCCATTCCACATCTGAGAAACTGTGTGGCAACGTTGTTCCTTTTCTTTAAATAAATATAGACCGTTAAGGTTAAAAAGGGTCAGAATTCCTTCCTTTCCTTAAAGTGAAGTCAGCACTTTAACCTTGAAATGCAGTGGACTGTAGAATGAAGCCAAAACAAAAGGGCTGTAAATATGTTATCTCTTCTTTTGTCTCCAAGGTAGTTTTAGTGCTGTTAAGCTGATTTACTGAACGTGATTTTTAAATGATTTCGACAACTGGTAAATAATTTAAATTGTTTCATCAAGAAAGAATCCAAATATTCTCGAGTTGTGGCTTTTCTGCGTTTATTTATTTATTTATTTATTTCCCCCCCAATTATCTTTGGGCTCTGAACTCTTAGTAAGGAAAAGTGAGTGTTTTAGCTGGTATGTTTGACCTATTTAATGTTTGTAAATTAGAAGTAACATCTGTCTGTTATCTTCCTGTAGTTGAGTTTGAAATTTGGGGGCAAAGAAGCCAAGACATCAGTTTCCTCCAATACTTTGAGGAGAGTAAAAAGTCATTCCCAAGTCAGGAAGAGATTTAATCTTGTCCAGCATGACCCAGGTCTGCCTCCGGACCAGTTCCCAGTTAGACATGCCCAAACTAATGAACACTGTATGGAGTAACCCTGACAGGAAAAGGCAGTCTTGTGTAAGAACATGTTTCTGGCAATGGCAGTTGTTGGTTTCCTTTTTAGTCTAATTCAACTCACTGAAATTTGTCATCAGTTAACGCTGACTTTATCCTAGAATCAGACAAACTCATTAAGCAGTGGGTTGTTGTATTAAAGTATCTTAGAAGTATGCTTAATCAAGCAGTTAGGTCCCTGACATCAGAAAGAAGTAGAGCAAATTATTTCCTAATTTCTGAACATTGGTGTCAGATTCTGGACAGTTCAACAAATGAAAATTATCTGAGCAAGTTGGTTGGGGGGTTATAAGTAAAATGTAAGTGTGAAAGAATTTTACGTGTCCATTTCATCATATGTACAGCATCGTTCTGAAACACGCTGTGCCATGATGCAATATCGAGGCTAAAGCATTAAAATCATTCTAAACTATCCTTTGCTGAGAAATTCGACCAAGAATGACCAAAAAAAAAAAAGGATTGTGGTGTTTTTGATTCTGCTTTTCAGCAGGATTTCTATTCAGAAGAGTCTGGAAACATTCAGTTGGCAGCTCAAATCCAGTGACTAGTCAGCTGAGGAAAGCTTATTTTTGAATGGAGGAGGACAACTTGTCTCAGATGTGTAATATCCACGGAAATGCTTAGAAACATGGTATGGTAAACAAGTGAACCTGCAGAAATGTAATTTATGTGGTCATAATGGTCAAGAATGCTTTAATGGCTATTTCAGATGAATCAAAATCAGTCTTTACAAGAATCACATGGATGTTCATCCAGAACTGACAGATGTTTAGGAAGAAATAATTAAAACTGAGTGCACTCTGCAGAACAACGCTAGCATAATCAATGCATCCTGCTTCCTGCATGTTTGCAGCATTCATGCAGATGTTTTCCACATAACATCAGTTTCTCTTGCTCATTTTCAGAAGTTGGAAATCGAAATCGATGTATCTTATGGATAAATATGCAAGAGCCCCTTTTAAGCCGAGTTACAGATTTGGTGAAAGCTGTAACGTTATCATCTATAAACAAAGTTGTTTATGGTTATTGGGAATGTTTCTCCATCATTAACATGGACTTCCTGTTTACCATGAATACAGACCCTGGACCAAGCGCGTCAAACTCTGTTTAATCCTGGCCCACATCATCACCATGGTTACCATTAAAGGGCTGTTTTTTTTCTTTATTTTCTCAACCAGTTATGTTGTCCTGAAGAAAAAGGGGAATTTCTGCCATAAATTCTTAAATTTCACTATATGCGAGACTTTTATTATATTGAGACTTTTGTACTAAAATCAAATATTTCTTGTATAATCCTCTTGTATAATCGTCAATTTAAATTTAAATTTTTTTTTTGGTAAAAAAACAAACAAACTGATTTTGTTATAAAATCATGAATTTCCCACTATCACATCTTTATTTGGAAAAAGGAATTCTTGAATTTCACAAAAAACATGACTTTCATGCAACTTTTTTTCTTGTAAAATCACAAATGAAAGAAATTGTGACTTTTTATTTAAGAAAAAAAACAAAACATTCTTTTGTAAAATTGCTTATTTTGCAAGATCAACTTTTTTCACAAAATTGTGACTTTTTAACTCAAACTTGTAGTTTTGTTGTTGGAAAAGACCAACTTTTTAAAAAATATTTTGACATAAAATACCAGTTGTAAAATTGCAAACTTTGTATAATTTCAGCTTTTTGTTCTAAAATTGCAAATTTTTGTTATAAAAACTTCATTTGATAAAATCTTTTTTTTGCAAAAAGTAACTTTTTCCCCGCAAAAAAATTTAAATCATTTTGACATAAACCAGCTGCTCTCCATCTCAGATTTCCAGTATTTGACGTTGGTCCCGAATCCAACAAGCAGTTGCATTGAAATCTTGTCTCTGCACGCTCTCCCAGACCAGCTAAAATGAAGCGGCGGGCTGGATTTGGCCCGCGGGCCTTGAGTTTGGCACCCCTACCCTAGACCACATACATTAAACAGTGCAGTCACAAAGTTGTAGGCGAAGAAACGCACCTCAAATGAATGAATGAATGAATGAATGGATCACCATCAGCTTGTCATCAAAGTCTGCACAAGAAGGGTATAAATAGAGTGCATATATGTACAATAAGAAGTCCTGTGTGTGTGAATGACCTAATGAGAAACGTGCTGTAAAGCACTTTGGGAAACTTTTACAATGTGCAGACCATTTAGCAAGTAACTGGTTTAAAATGAGGCACTGGCAGTGAACCAGTATGGTCAAATAGATGGTGAGTGTGGTGTTTGGGTAGAGCGCTTGGAGGAAGCGCACGATGGATTATGATGATTTTCTTTCTTTCTTGTTACCTGCAGTTTGATGCATCCAGAATATTAACAAGAGACTGCAAATTGACATACAGTGAAGCCAAAAATAGCACAATGAAGCCAACATCAAAAGCTCTTGTTTCCCATAAATTCAGTGGAAAATCAGGCATTCTTTGCATTTGTAAAGTACATAGTGTTCAGCCTTACTATTTCAGTCATTTTTCTTCATGAAATTACTTCTCTTGTTAATTTAAAGACTGCAGTGCATGTGAAAATGGCTTTGGCAACTGTTAAAATCAAGCCAAAGTATTATATTAAACTCTGTAATAGAATACTGTTGTTTGACTCTGCAAAGTCTCTGACTAGTTTTTCGCAGCTGCTTTATGTCATAATGACATTTCAGAGTTAAAGCTGTAAGAAATTCTCCTTTGCAAATACCAATACATGGACAAAGACTCAGTAAAGAGTTGTATAAACCACCAGTTCTTCAATGATAAGCTCTTTTTTTCCTCCCTTTTCTTCTATCAAGTGTTTATTGGGGCAGTCTTTTTTTCACAAAACTTGATCTGGTAAATGCTCTGATGACTTTCTCCACAGTCAATACAATTCAAAGGCTGCAAGCTAATATTTGTCATTCACTATTGATGTTTTGCCTCTTTTTTTATTATATTAGAGCTCATTAGTTTTGGGTGCTTTGATTTTTACTTGACGTGACCCATATTTGAGGCAGCGTCAGCTTGAGTTTGAAATCCTCACGTGGCAACTCTACAATCTAACAAAACCGAAGAAAACCAGCGAGTCAACATCAAGCTCTCGTGTTGCAGACAGTTGACTGCTTCTTTTAATCTTAAATGTTTTACGCTGTTCTGTTTAAAACTGTCCCACATAACTTTGAGATTTAAAAAAAAAAGTGCAGTCCTATAAGACAGTAATCACTGTTTTTTTGTTTGTTTTACTTTGCTCAGGATGCGAGGCAGAAGTTCCGCTCGGTTTTGGTGGAGGCCACGGTGAAGCTGGATGAACTGGTCAAGAAGATTGGGAAAGCTGTGGATGAATCCAAGCCTTACTGGGAAGCCCGCAGACTGGCCAGACAGGTGAGCCAGCAGTGGATGGAGGGAAACAACAGTTACGTACTGTGGCGTCTTCTAAGGCGAGGCCACTGGTAACATGCAAACGAAAAAGAAAATCAACAAACAGCTCTGTGTTCATTTCTCTCTGCTGGATTTTCTGCCCCGTCCTTTACACAACGATGACATCGGAACAGAAAGTTTTGTTTTCACATAGCTAATTATACGCAGACACGCTCAGATGGCCTAATCTTGTATTTGTGTCAAGTAGTGCATGGCCTGATTGTTGGCTTATTTATTCTTTTTTTTTTTTTTTTAAACTGTGGGAATTCACTGGGTCAAACGCTGAAACTCATTTTCTTTCAAAGAAAGTCTCAAGTATGTCACTGCTGTTTCTAAAGGCTTAAATCTTAAGTATGATACCAGTAAACATTCATTTAGGAAGTGAAATGATGTGGCTCGGTCGGAGCTGGAGTGGATGTAACTTGCAGAATATCAAATTAGATTACTCCAGGTGCTTTCCGACATCTTAAGGAGCCTTTAAAATTTTGATCTCATCGATGGTGCTCTGCGCTGCTTCTGCAGCTTTCAGGCTGAAAATCGAGACGTTTTCGTCCGTCAGTCCAACCGACTCGCTCGTTAATTCAGCGCACTCTTTCTCAGGGTGACACGGGTTAACTACAACCACTGCCTCGCTTCCCTTTTCAGCTTAGCCTCAGTGAAGTGTTTGTGCATGTGTGTGAGTGTGTGTGCAAAAAGTATTTAAATAAAGGGGGAAGAGGCCACCTGCACATTTCGATACGAGCCCATGCAGCTGCGAGAGCGCAGTCAGGAAGCGCAGGAATCGACTGCTATTTTGAAGGTTTTATTGTCTCCTTTCATGACTCTCCACCTTGTGACTCGATTCATATATGCCAGCTGTCGGTGGCATTCATGTCTTCACAATGAGCTGCACAATAACTCTGAATAGCTATATAGGGTCATTTCTTTTTTGACGCAGTGATGAAATTGCAGGCAGTGGCGTAAGAGCTTCTATGAATTCACGCTGCAACAACTGGACTTCCCCATTTTTCAGCCTTCCAGCCCCCTTTTTTTTTTTTTTTTTTTTAACGCACATAAACAATGTTCTCTGAGCGTACCGTTGCTGCTGTTTTCATTAGAAGTCACATGAAAGTGTCTAATTTATAGCACAGGAAGACTTTTATAACATCCAGATTGGGGTTAAGGCAAGAAATAAAGAATATGATGAGGATGTAATGAGTTGAGATTCTGAGATGAGATTCACTTTTGCTTCCTTCATGAGGAGAAATATATTTTGCATCTATATTTTGTGTCATTTCTGTTGCAGAAACCACTTGCTGATATTAATCTGACGAGAATAATCAGCTTACGTTTCACAGACAATTTTCATTTGGCTTCTGGTGACCCACTTTTTGTGGCTCAGGTTTGGAGACTGTCCTGAAGTTTGGGTGATGCTTCTTATCATCTTAATATTCTCTTAATATCCAGGTTGTGTCGTCTGAAGAAAAGATGTTACAGATGTTAAAATAGCTTTGTTTGAACTTCTGTGTGCAAGACAAGTTTTTGTTTTGTGCATTTGGTTTCATAGTCGGGTCTAAATAAAACACTGTGAAGGTTTTAGCACTTAGATCTGTTCCTCAAATTTGCCTTTTTGCATTCACGTTTCGCTTCTTTTAAAATATTTTTTGTTTCGGATTCTTTGTGTTGGTCTCAAGGGGGGGTTGCATGTTCTCCACGGTTTCCCTTTTCTCCTCAACAAGGCTGCTGCTGAAATGCCTCATTTACAGTCCAGCCTCTTCTTCCCTGCCTTGCTCGCATCTTCACAAAACACTTTGCGATAAAAGCTCAGTAGCTGGTTTGTAATAGAATCATTTTTGACCAGCCATGACAGATTGAACCTTTCAGGAGGGGAAACTTTTAATGAGAAGCTGTAAATTAAAATGAGCATGTTTTTGGACACGATGCTGCTGCGACATTCAAAGTGTACACAGCTGTACCCTTTATTTCAGTGATTAGCTGTTGCTTACTTGGGTATTTCTTTAAGGTAAATTAAGGAAATCTGACATTTTTCTTTGGCTGACTAAAAGCTCTTCTATCTTCAGCTGGGTCTGAGGTTAGAAAACTGTATTTTAAATCATAGCCAGCTTTTACATCAATATAGTTAAACCCACTAAACATTTCAATCTCTTGAATGAATGCATCTTTGCGCTGTAGAGGCTTTCCAGCTGATTTAGTTGTTAAGCTTTACATCATCATAAAAGGACTTGTGGCACTTTATTCTTCCATTTTAGATCTTTTGGTCTAAGCCCCCTCTGTATACTGACTCTGTCTTTCCCTCGTTCTCCTGCCTACAGACCGGAGTGAAGCTCTTTTTCTTTTCTTTTTTTTTATTATTATCTGATCTCTGCAGCAGTTCACCGGGCCAGTCTGCACTCAAGCATTTAAAGCCCAGGCTTTCGTTGCACTGAGATGAGAGAGTAAAATCCCAGTTGACATTTGGTGATTCATGATTCATTACGGGCCACAGCGGTATTGTTTAACCGGTAAATGCACTTTATACTGCGGCCTCTGTTTCTGCATCTCAGCTTTGCCCTTTCTCCATCATCTAAGTATATTAAAAATATGCACTCAGCAGTGGCAGCTGGTTGCTGAAGTGGATAAACCTGAAAGAGAATGGTGATGGGTCATGCTTGCCTAAAAATAAGCCCCTTAATGGAGATTTCTTCTTAATTGTGGGGTAAACGAGTTGAGAAATTGCAATAACAGAAGGGAACTGATTTAGTTTATTGTTTTTACTTTTCTTTCTGTCTTGACAACTTGAGTTACAACTTTAATCATTTTCTAAACATCCATCAGTCCAATTTAAATTTAAAAAGCCCAATCTACTGAACATGCAGGCTTTTGGACTATCGGAGGAAGCCAGACTTTCAAAATCCACGCAGAAACAAATGAATAAATTGTGCAATTTGTTAAGAAAATCAATCGCATGCAATGTCTTAATTTTATGCTACTGTGAAGTCACTTGGGGGGAAAAACACAACAACCTTGTTTTACTAATTTATTGCTTTGCTGGTATTTTTGTTGACACTTTTGTTCGGTTACAGTTTTGGTCAAAACAAGCATTTTGACGGGGTCTCCATGGGCCGTGATTATTTTTGAGACTCTGAACTAATCGGCTGGAAAACTAATTAGCAGAACAATGACAATCATAAATTGCAGCGTGACAGATTACAGCCTCCATCGATTACAATGATAGAAATCAATTTTCATTACATTTACATCATTGTTATGATGTAAATGTGATGGTACAAGAGTCACAGGGGTTTTGTTGCAGCACATATAAAGGAATACTTGTATAATGTGTTTTTCTTTTCAATGCCTTCCAACGCTCAAACTGAGACTTAAAATTATGAGACTGACCTGACATGTGCTGCAGAAAAGCCTCTTTTATGGAATAGTCTGGCCTACAAGGAATACTGACCGTACATGATTCAAAGATTCAGTGTCTGCTGAGAGGAAGTACATGTTGAAACCTGCCTTTGATCTCTGCAGTTTCTCTTGTTTGAGTATGAAGTATAACTTGAATTAGAAAAGGAAAGAAGAAGAGAACTCAGAACGTTTAGCGCGACAGCAGAAGGTTGGTCAGTACAAGGACCAAGTATGCGGAGAAGAGTGCTGAAGTCTGGACTAACAGTATTGATGTGGATTGTAAGTGAGAGGAGCTTTGAGAGACATGACTTTAAAGGAAAAGAAAATAGGAAATGAGAGATTGGTCTTCAGACTGGAGTTGTAGGAGTGGCAGCGGTTAGGAGTAGAAGTAGCCAGTCGCTGATTTCTTCCAATTTTCTTTTCATTCTTTTGTTGTGACTTTTATATTCTCTTGTAATTTGATCTCAGAAATGAAAAATCTGATTAAACATATGTTGTTTTATTTATTTATTTATTTATTTTAAAAATCCTATCAACCTAGTTATTTGGAGTTATGTGGTTATTTCAAAGCCAACTCTGCTTGCAGTGAGCTTCCTGCAGAAAAATGGATCAAAGTTATTTGTGATTTTACGGTTTTCGGACACTGGTGTAATATATTCCTTCAAATTTCCAGTTTCAGGATTTAAAGCTTTGAAAAGGAAACTTTGATCTCTATTTTTGTGGATGCGATAGGAAGTTATATTTGTAGACAAATTGAAGGCACTGTCTAGGGAGGGGCGCCGATGGTGATGGTGGGTGGAGACGAATGTCTCAGTCTGACCCTGACTGGTATGTGCTTTTACATCAGACGTTACTGGGACAGAATGTCTCATGGATGAATCATTGTGCAGAAGTACAATAAAGGTGTCCTTGCTGACTAGCCCTGGAAGCTTTCAGGGGTTTTAAAGGCTTTGTTTTCTTCCAAAAAAAAAGAAAAAATAGGATATTATTTTTTGTTCCACAAGTCTTCTGGGGCTTTAAATGACTGACTGCCTTTTGACATAAGATTACTTAAAAATGAAATTTCTGCAGTCTGAAAGCTGCAGTCATCAGGAGTCGTGTGCTCAATAGTTTGTGATCAGGCACATCTCTCTTCCTCAAGGACTCTTCAGGCAGATGCAATAAAAATTGCATGAATTAAACTCGTGACCTTTCTGGTTCAGAGAAGTGTCTTTTAAGTCAGACATCAACTTAAATCACTTTAAGCTCTACTTTTTCCATTTTGATGTCATTGACACATTGTCAGAGGGATTTTATTATTTTTTTTAATTTATTTTAAAAAGCATGCACTCTTATCAGTGACCTAAACAACAATCAAAGACGTTGCTCAGGTCGGTGAGGTGAAAAGATTTCTCAAGAGCACATTACTTCCAAATGCACATGGTTTAAGTGCTGACCCTGCTATATCTCACTTTAAAATTTCAGTAGAAGCGTTTTTTTTTCCCCCTCCAAACATAATAAAATATGCATTTGACTCCCTATTTATTCCAGTTCAGATCTCAAGAGCCACTTAAGGAAATGAGATGATGGTAAGCAGACACTTCTGGCCGCAGTATGGCATGTGAAAGGAAGTTTTCTTTCCTTTTTTTTTTTTGTTTTGTTTTGTATTGTTTTAAAAAGCTAAACACATCTTAAAGTGGTGGTGGTGTTTCACAATTAGTCTCTCAAGCCTCATGTCTCCTGTCACATAAAGGAGGGCGGAGCTGCAGTGAATCATCTCATTTTGCGATGTGGTGGTGCATTAAAGTCTCCAAAAGTGGATGACTCAGTGAGTCTTAACAGCACAATCAAAAACAGCAGCCCACTCTTACTGCTGCGTCACACTGTTGTGTTTCAGGGTTTTCTGATGTTAGAAGAGGGTACGTGGAAGTCACCAGGGCAGATGAGACGCAACATTTTGATTGATTTATCTTCTCACAGTGGTCAAATCAAACATGCTATCATTTGAGGACGAAACAAAATGTAAAATATGACCAAGAAGTTTGTTCAGAATGATGATTTTATAGATGTCTCTCTTAGAAAGGGGAAAAAAAGCCACAAGTTTTTCCATATTTATTTATCTTTTATTTTATTTAACCTTTGTTTTACCAGGTAGAACACTAAGAACAAATGAATGTCAAAGTCATGTATTCATGGACTTTGAAACATGATGATTTGCCTGATTTTATTGTGTTAAATAAAATGAGGTTTTGCAGGCTGGCTCATCAAGTAAGTACCGTAGTATCTTCGCAAACCTCTTCCCCCAGTAAATTCTCACACTTTATCGGCTTTGACTGCCTGTCAACCTGATTTTCTCATCTATTATCCCTTCTGTCTCTATTTATCTCCCTCCCTCCTCTGCTGCAGTCATTTTATTTTGGCAGGCTGTGTACAGGGCATGTTGATGGATGCATGGATGGATTTAAAGATGGAGGGATTTAGGGATTCACAGGGAGGAGGCAGATGAGATCTGCTGCAAGGTCACAGCCATCTGGTCTGACTTGAACCTCCTGGGACGCTGCATGTGTCATGTACATGTGTTTTGTATTTGTGTATGTATATTGTTAGAGCATCCTTTAGAAATATAATATGTATAACTTATAAATGTATAAGTCATATTATTTTAATACATATTATTTTACAACAAGCATAAGCTTGTTGTATGGTGGTGTGTTTGTGGGTCTACTCTTGAAATTAAATAACCTACCTTTAAATGTCATGCCTTCTAATTTCGGGTATTTGATCATCACTCTCTGATGGACATGTTGTTGTGTTCAGAACATTTTAGTTGCTAACAGGAACAACAGTTTTACAACAAATAACTGTAACGACCAACTCAAAAAATGAGAAGAAAAGGAAAAAAAACCCCATAAACCTGTCACCAGGTCTGAAAATATGTCATTCAGTGAGCCGTTTAAAATCTTATTACAAACATTCAAGTTTTACTTTCTGATCTCCATCTGCAACGTCAAATCACGGTGCATTTTTGCAGTCATTTGGAAATTCTGAGTTTCCATCTGTTCCTGAATTCAGCAGCGTATGGGAACCTGCCTCTGCAAAAACAAACTTTGTAACAAGTGTAAAATGATGTCCGTATAAGCGACAGTTAAAATTTAGTTAAAAAAAATAATTAAAACTCAAAGGAATAAACTGATAGTGAAGCCCAGGACTTACTGAGGCAGTATGAGGGAGTTTTATCAGCTGCCAGTTGTTACTTCCGCATTGTGAACTACTCTTGTTCATGGAAGAAAAAGAACCTTTAAAAGCCTGAGGTAGTTAAATGAATATCTAAAAGAAGGAACGTCAGAAACGGTCCATGGTGAAACTGCAAACAAGTGAAACACAAGTATTTGAGTCCGTGTCGGTTTGTCTGGTATTATCAGCACGGTTTACTGTGTTTGCTCTCTTATATGGTATTACCCTGCTTCAGAGTGTAATTGGTGTATAAAATACATTGGAATGGTCTCGCAAAGCTGTTAAACCAGTTTCAGAAAAAGCAAACTCTGCAGAAGACGGGATGATTGAGTAGAGCTGAATGGCCCCACCACCATCACCACCAGCTACGAACATAAATGTGACAATGCTTCTGAAAAGAGAGATTTGCAGATCAGCATCTGTGGTATTTAGATCAAAGAATCTCACACATCAAGACCCTGGGGACGAGGAAGCACATATATATTTTATAAATTTTTCCCATGTTCATTTCCAGTAGATGAATCTTCTTCTTCGGGAGTTCAGCTAATTATGTGCTCACTTAGAAGTCTTTGGTTCAGTCAGTTTATACTGGTCTAAAACATAAGCCTTTTTTTCCCCCCAATTTCTCCTTTCAAAGCCACACTCTTCATGCACTTTTGCTGAAGTTAAACGTGTCCCTGCTAATTTTCCTGTTTAAGGATGTAAAGGGCACATCAGAGGCTGCAGCTGCTGAAGTCTGTGACTCATTCACACTCGATGCTCTAACAAATCTAGGCCAGAAGCGTTTCGTTCAGCTATCTCTTGGAATAAACAGAAATTGAGGTTCGTTCAAGGCCTGGGGTTAGTTGGGGAAAGTATGACGGGCAGCATTTATTTCAGCTCTTCGGGTTGATTGACACAGTTTTCCCAGGTTATCTGACCGAGGAGCAGAGATGAGGACCTGGAAAAGGCAAAATGAGGTAATTTAAACCCGGGCCCCTCTGCCTCTTGTCTTCAATGACGAAGATGGTTATTTATCTTGACAGAACAGTTCTTGCTCATCATGAATGTGAAAACAGCTTTCTTCCAAAAATGCCTAAGGGTGCAAAAACCCACAAACGTGGTGGCACTGTTAAGAAGAAATGTTTGTTATTGAACAGACTTTGATGCTGGAGCGTGTCTTATTCTCATCTTTAGAGGAATCATGTGAAGATCAACACAAAGTCTTTTTATGATCTAAATTCTCCCCCCAGAACGTCTGTGTTTGACAGCTCTGGCTGATGACACTCACGCTTCGTGTCTGTTCTGAATTTGGTGATGTTTTTCAGCAGTTTTAAAGACTATACTGGTTTAATTTGGATGAAATTGGACAGTATGTACTTGATGTCAGACCTCTTCAGACTAAACTACGTAATGGCTGTTTCAGAGTTTACAGGCTTCACATGCAATCCAAACATTATCCCTCAAACATGGAAAAAGTAGCTTGTTCAAACTGTTTTTTGAAAACGGGCCAATTAAATACTTTCTCATTGCCTGAAGTAGCTTGTTTGACTTCAGTGCTCTTAGGACTACAACAAACACAGAACTGCACTAAAATCCTCTTAACTACTACCTCCCAGGGGACAAGCCCATAACCTGTGACAATGGATTACAGTACAGCGTATCCTGCAGGCTGTTGAGGGCCATATTTTCTGATAAGCGGGACTTTCAGACATAATTATGCCAGTTTATTATTTATAACTGGACAGTGAACGTCATGCCATGCAGTGGGACTGACGGGGAGATGGCAATCACTGACGCAGGACAGGACATGGGGTACAAAAATATACAAATATCTGATAGAAAAATGTTTAAATATGTGGTGGTCGGAGGGTCGGACTGTCAGCCACACCAGCGGGCATCCTGCTGTGGCGTCCAGGTAAAAACCCCAGGATGGTCAGAAGATGGAAGGTTTGGGAGGCAAAGAGGAGCGTCACCATGGCAACACCTGAAAAGGAGAAGCGAGCAAGACTATAGAAGGTAGACAATGTTGGTTCAATAAAATGATTTGGGACAATCTGAGACTGAGATAAGACAGACAGGGTGAAGACACTCCCTATAGCCTAGGCCTATAGCAGCATAACTAGGAGATGGTTTAAGAGACTAGAGTTTAAGGCTTTATCAAAAAGTTGGGTCTTCAGCCTAACCTTAAATGTAGAGAGGAAGTCTGCTTCCAGGACCGAGGTTGGGAGTTGATTCCATAACAGAGGAGCCTGATAGCTAAAGGCTCTGCCACCCTTTCTAGACCTACAGACTCTTGGAACAGCAAGTAAACCTGCATTCAGGGAGCAGAGAGTTCTACTAGGACAGTAAGAAACCGAGATTTTTCAGATGTATTGGAGCGTTATTCTGAAGAAGTAATAGTTTGAATTTGATTCTAAATTTAACAGGGAACCGATGCAATGAAACGTCCACACCTTTAATCTGTTCTGAATCTTGTCTTTGAACAGATGGTGTGGAAAAATTTATAACCGAGATGAAACTGACATGTTTGTATTATGTTTGGGGAAATATAACATTTCTCATGTAAATGAAAGGGAAAGTACAAGCATGGAAGCCACCTGGTCTGATTCTAAGTTCATATTTTGTAAAACCGATGTACTTCACATAAGAAAATGGAAGAAAACACTTGTTTTTGATGTTTTCGGATGTGTTACTCTATTTTATATATGTTACAATGAGTTTATTTCAGGATTGAGGGAACGCTTAACTGCTATTTACTCCTACAGTTCAAGTATCTATTGAATAAATGAGGCAAAAATAAAACCCAACTGTTTCTCCTCAGATGGGCAGATGGCAAAGTCTTTTTTTTTTTTTGCATGTTTGTTTTTTTCATATTACTTACACATCTGCTTCCCTCCAGAGGCTTGTTTCTTTGAATGTTTTTCAGGCTCGTGTGCACGCTGATTGATCTACGAAGTCAAAGAAGCAAATGAGGAGAAGAAAGGAGTGGGAGATGTTGATATGAAGAGTGGTGTTCAGAGAGACAGAGAGAGAGGAAAAGGCTTGAGTGTGAAGTGTGAGGAGACGGAGAAGAAAGAGGCAGAGAAAGTCAGAAATATTACAAGCTGAGGAGATGAACACGGATATTGGAGGTGACAAGTTTGGAGGAAAGGGAGATGTGGATGGAGAAAGAACGTGATGGGAGAGAGTAGGTCATGGGGATGGGAGGAACAAGACTGTTGAGGACAAATGTGGAGGAAAGATTTGAAGAAAAGGAGTGAAAATGAGAGAGTAGGGGGTTGAAAATGTAGCTTGAGGATGATTTTTTTTTTTTTTTTTTAAAGCTCTTCACACACTTGGTCAGCAATGCGGCAAAGACTGTTAAAAGCAGAACTGATCTGCTGTTGCAATGATACCTTTTGTTGACAAAACAGCACAACAGGAAGCAGTAAAATGCACAGCATGAGCTATGAGAGCAAACTGGAATTAAAGGAAGAAACATTTGAGAAGTGGCTTTTGTATGCTTGTGAGGTCTGTTGTGACTGTCACGACATGAAAGCATCAAAATGTTGCAGCCCCAGTCACAAAAATTGTATTTTTCATTATAGTTGGTGCAAAGGTGTTGTTCAAATCACTGCTTTAATTTTTTTTTCTTCCTTTTGTGATAGCATGATTTAATATAGGCATATTTAATTCACTTAAAGGGGACATATTGTGGGGAAAAAAGACACCAAAACCGCTTGAGAGCCTTTAGTTATTTTGGTATCTGAATTCAAGAATCTCAACATACCAAGTTTGCAGGGTACTGTGACATCACAAAACCACATCGGATTAGAATTATCTGGCTTTATCTCCAACTTTACGTTAGAGGTGTGCTTGAAGGGAAAAGCTTGCAGCAGATATTTCATCAGGGCCTCTAGAGATCATGTCGACTTTTGAAAAAAGGGAATTGTGTGTCTCCTTTTGAGGATTACAAATATAGTAGTGAACATGGGCTAAGGGCACCCATGCACAGCCACCCACCACCCCTCCACACCCCGGCTTCATGGTTACGCACTCCATAGTTGCAGAAGTCATTAGAGTGTTTGTACAGTGGAAGGAAGTGGCGACACATCATCCGTCATCATGATTAGCAATTATCTTCACATACAGCATACCCTGAGGCCTTATAACCCCACAATAGTGTTGGACCCAACTGGTATTAAAGCCAGCTACTAGTTAAAGTTAGACCTGTTAGGGTGTTAATCTATGTCCCAACTATATTTAGTTTATTTTGCACATTGCAGTGCCTCGCTTTTGCTTTGATTAATTCCTTTCATTGTGCATCTCTGCTGCCCCTTTCATCCTTTCTTGCCCACACTACTTTGTGAGTGAAGTCTTTGAACACGTCGGTGCTGCATGATGACAGCATTTGATGTTTTATTTGCCTGTAGCTCAAAGACGTTCAAATGGTAGAGGGAAGTAGGACAAAGGCAAAGAAGCAGGCAGAAGAGAACAAAATACAATGTTGTTTCATGTATTGGCTGGAGTTTACAAACATGTGACACACTTCCAGGCCCATTAACTATGAAATAACGTGACCAAAGACTCAAAGCTAGATGAGTCAGTAACGAGTTGATAAAACATTATCATAGATAATGGGTTGTTTATTTGGAAAGTGTTTACTGGACAAGGGTCTTCCGTCTTGCTAGAAATAGTATCTAATGTCTGTGCTGACCGAATGAGGGAGGAAGGAGGAGAGAAGGGGGCCGAGCATGTGGAGGACGGGTTTCTTGTCGGCAACGTGACTGTGGCGGAGGAGGTGGAGAGGAGAAAACGAGACCAAACTCTTTAGTTTTAGTGCTGCAGTCCAGAGTTTATAGACGAAGGGAGACCCTCAGGGTTCTGCACTTCAGAAATCACACACAAAAGTGATGGATAATGCAGTCTTTGTAAAGCTAATCTGAGCTGTGATTCCAAACATTCACTCACCCAATTATACTAATTACTATCCACCATATAGGTTATTTGTAGTGCTGCTTTGTAGTTTAACTGTAAAACTTTCATCCCTATTGTTTTTTTATTATTATAGCTCGTATCATATATCATATCATATAATCATAAAAAACACTCTAATGTCAAATTTACGTTGTTTTTCCATTGCAAACTGTATACATTGAAGATATTTAATGTCAGTTTGATTTTATGTTTTTATGTACATTAAAAAAAAGTTGGGACAGAGGTCAGGAAAGGGTCATAATTTTGTGTAAAAGCAGTGCCTATGAAATGTTAGATCCTCAGTTTGTCAAGAATTTTTTTAAAAGAAAATGTTATGCATAGATGCCAATATGCAAGATGACACACAGCTGACTCTAAACAGTTTTATTTTAGAGACTTTAAGCTTCGTCTCTGCCGTGGGTTTAAGGCTACAGAGAGCTTCCTCTTTGTGAAGAGACAAGAAGCTCTTTGCAAAGAAGAGAAGTTAATTTTGTATCCTATCAGGGCCATGAGAGGCTGGGAAAGTAGATCTTGGGATCATTGGGTTACGGGTTCATCTGGAGATCACAATCATGAGACCTCAGTGATGGACTGATTTCAGTTCGACTGTCATTGCTTTAACCCTCACACCCAGTTAGCTTCAGCTCTCCTTTGATGTTAGCGCTAATGTTGCGTACTATGATGCTAGATCAGTTGTCGCTTTTTCCTGTCAATCGAAACACAACAATTTGAAGTTTAATAGATGCGGCTCAGAATCGTTTGGAAGCAAAACAGCAACACAGTTCTGATAACTGAAGCAGGACGTGGCAGAAATGATTTGGATTCCATCTCAATAATTACCGCTGCACATGCAGTGGATGACAACACAAGACAGATTACTTTAGGTAATTTGTGACCCTCTGTTATGTTCGGTGTGGAATACAGGGGCGAACACATGACTGCAACAAGGCAGAGGTTGTTTGGATCTTGCTGCACTGGCATGTCGATAAGCGCAGATAATGAAATTACAGTGAGCATGTGGTGATGTCAGAGCGTCTGCAGACAGGAGTCTGACCGAGGGAGCTGTTGGAAGATGCAGAATCTGTGAATGCAATCTGCCGTTCATTTGACATATTCTTGGAAAGATTTTTTTTTTTTTTTTTCATAGCTGCACGGAACAGAAAAACAGTCAACAAATGCCACACAAATAAACATGAGATTGGTATAATTCAAGGAGGGTTCTCGTTTGATATCTTTTACGACTGGCTGCCCTCAGTTACTAACAACATTAGCTGTTTTTGTTAAAAAAAAAAGAAAAAGGAAAAAAAAAAGATGACATTCATTAGAGATTAATTTATTGATCTTGGACTGGTGGAAAGAAGTTTCTGTTTAACAACTTGCAAATTGACTGACCTGGATTTGCTTACTTCCACAAACATCCAAGTTGTTTACAAGTCTTTTCAATATAATTTAGATATTTGCACAGAAACATTGTATTTGTGTTGAGAGCTGTGTTGACTTAAGACTGTTAGGTTTTCTATAGTCTGATAGCAGGGCTCTATAACACAGTAACTAACATTTTAGTTTGATAAACAGACCTGCTATTAGTTTCCAACCATTGACTGTAAATACTGGACATGATCAGTGGACGGAACTGTGCAGAAACAGGTTTATTGTTGCTGAATCGACTCATTCATGCCTCCGCTGGTGCTCTACATTGCTCAAGAGCTTGTTCGTATTGGTGCAGGAGATACTGCTGTCAGCTGCACGTTTTATTAATGTTGTTGACGCAGTCCACAGCAAGAACGTGTCCAAAATATTTATCTACAGCGGGCCTTTGTCACTGTACATCAAATCAACCTGATTCAGTTTGAAACTTAATTTTTTATTAACTTTCTTTTGTGCTTGGCTTTTGTTTTAATTATTCATTTTTTGGCCAAGTGATTCACAGTGTACGTACTGCTTTTTTTTTTTTTTTCTTGTGTGTTTTCTTCTGAGTTTCTTTGGATGCAACACAGAGAAGTGTGTGAAGTCACCTACTTCTCTCTAAGTGGGTCAGCAGCATCGACTCCTAACTTAATATTTTTCAATTTCTTTTTGATAGCTGCAAGAGCCAGAGAGAGAGCGAGGTTGTTCTTGGGAAATGGATTCTAATTCTAAAGTGTTTACATATCAGGACACAGAGAGGAAAAAAAGAAAGATGATGCTCGCTGGGTAAATGAAACCTCATAAACAGCAAAAAGGACTGTTGCAACACACAAGTCCTTTTAAAGGCAGAATTCATCCAGATTGAAATCCAGTGGCAGGACCTTTCAAGAGCTGTGGATAAACAATTTACTTTATTATTCTTTACTCTATGCTGGGATTTACTGCAACCATCCAGTGAAGATCCCAACTATAACGTGTATTTTGCATTTGCATGGCACTGCTCTCTTTTTCTGTTTGTTTTTGGTAAATCCTTTCATTTCCAGCTGTTAGTCTGTGCTGTTTGCTTGCTCTGGCGTGTGATTAGGACGTGATGGGTAGGAATGTCGCACTGAACTGTTACACGTGTTATTTGAGTTAATAGTGACCGTGCCTGTATGATCGTTTTCATTCATGTGGATGAAAATGCCCGTAAAAATGTCACGCTCTCAGACTGTTTTCCACCACTCGATTCTGTTCTTATTCCTGTTTTCAGTTGCTATCAACTCTGACAGCTAGTTAACATCTAATGTCATCAGTTGCAGTATTTTTGATCTGACTGTTTGACTCATCTTGAGTGACAGAGGGAAGGAAAGGAGTGTGAGAGAAGAGGACGAGACGCATCCTGTCGCAGGAGCGCAAAATATACAATTTAAATTTGTAGAAAACCCTTATTTGAGGGAGTGTCACATTGTTCTTGAGGCTGCATTGGTTCTCTGCCTTTATGATCCGACTTTGTGGCTTTTATCTATCGGCAGTAATGCTGAGTTAAACGCTGGTGATGATGTGTTCAGGCGGAGCTGAGAGCAGCTGACGCTTCTCTGTCTAAAAGCTCTCCACAAATATGATGAAGTTGTTCTTTCTCTTTTTATTTTCTCAAATTTCCTTATGGTAAATTGAGATTTCAAATACCAAAGGCTTAATCAATTAATCAATTTGTTGATTGCAGCATTTTTTTTTGTCAGTAAATTGACTTAATAAAGCACTAGAGATACTGGATCTTTACACCTTTTTAAAATATGTTTTTTAAATGTTTGTTGGAGCGTCCCCCACCAGCAGATGTGATGACCTAAACAAAAAATACTTTTGTGTTAAATCATCTTTTAGGTAAAATGTTCTGTGACAAAAAATGTTTCTTCAAATCTTACAAAACCGATGGAAACATGTTATGCAGCTCCTCCATCACTAGACGCGTGAGCTTGAATTACTGTGCGACCACCATATGTAAACTCTCTTTATCCACTGGAGCGCACGTTGCAGGGACCATGTGCACGCAGATAACATCAGTCCTCTCTGAGAGCGTGACAGCGGCCGTATCTGCCGTCTGTAGCTGCAGCATGAAAAGTTTCAGCTGTACAGCTTTGCATGGATCTTAAATATGATGTCAGAAATGTCTTATGCAACACACATGTAAACAAGGTGACAAAGAGGTTTTCTGTTGAGAACAAGTTCTGCAAATGATCCTTTTTTTTTTTTTGAAATAGCTAAACCTGATGTAAGTTGTTTGTCTAAACATATTCCAGTTTCATTTTAGAAACATGAATAACATTCTTATCAAAATGGCTTGCTGATGATAGAAAATAATTTAATAAAACCTTGAACCTCATCTTTGCAGCTATGTGTATGCAAAGAAAGTATGGAAAAAAAAAATCCCATTTGTTTTTTTTTTCTCCTCTGTCTGCCCACCAGGCCCAGCTGGAGGCCCAGAAGTCCACCCAGGACTTCCAGAGAGCCACTGAGGTTCTCCGAGCAGCGAAGGAGACCATCTCCCTGGCAGAGCAGAGGCTCCTGGAGGAGGACAACCGGCAGTTTGACTCCGCTTGGCAGGAGATGCTGAACCATGCCACGCAGAGGGTGAGGAGGGGAGGAAAGAAGGCAGTTCACTCACAAATGGAGGACTCTCTCTCTCTCTCTTTTTGTCATTTAGCTTATGAAGCTGTTAAAATAATCCATTATGACCTGATGTACAATTTAGATATAACCATCTCCATTTTAAAGGGGGGCTGTAGGCTTTAACCAAAAACCACAATGAACTTACTATTGTGAGTCCTTCAACCTCTCAGCAAGGATGGATTACCAACCTGATTGACTTACCCACCCTCCACCCATGTAAAATATGAAGAAAAGAATAAATGTCTTTATGTTCCAAACAAAACCTGCTATGCTGCATTAGCTCAGAGGACACAGGTGACGGCGCATTTTGTCTTTTTCAGGTGATGGAGGCGGAACACACCAAGACGAAAAGCGAGCTTGTACATAAGGAGACAGCGGCCAAATATACAGCAGCTATGGGACGCATGAAGCAGCTGGAGAAGAAGCTGAAACGTACCATCAGCAAGTCAAAGTAAGAATCCAAGTTTGCTGTTGCCACAGAGCATGACATTTCAGCTGTAATGTTGTAGCATTATCAGGTTTAATATGCTTTCCTGAAACCTTTGACTGGAATTTTCTTTTTTTTTTTTAATGGGGGGAGGGCTAAACAACTCTATTTTCTCTTAGAGCTCTTCGCAACAGTTTCTCAGTTTCTAGTTATTTTAATAACAAAAACTTGATGCAGTGAATTATTATTTTTGGATGTCCAAGCCCATGTCCAAAAAAAAGGTATAATAAAACAGATTTTGGAATATAAACTAAGGTGAAAGAGAGCAACACCAACAGCAGCATGCTTATGTAGCAACTTTCTAGTCCACAGACCACTCAAGGCCCTTTTACAACACAAGCAGTTTTTTCTCTCACTGCTACACACAAACTATATCGATTTATTTAGTGAACCACGTCCTCCCACCCAATAATTACTCCTGTTATTTTAGTAATTACTCCTACAAATCAAATTACATCATAGTTGATATAAACACCTAGGCAGAACTTTGAACTACCAATTAACCTAGACAGCATCTCTTTGGGGTAGCAGGAAACCAGAGTACCCAGCGTAAACGTACTCACTACTGTGCTGACGTCATAGTAGGACCCATGATCACCACGTTAGGACCCAAAATCGCTGTGGTAGGACGTGCAGAAGGAGAAGGGAGAGAGACTTGAGATAATAGACCATGTTAATGCTATTTAAATAATCTAGGACAATCTGAAGTGGAGTTAATAGAGACAGGGTGAAGATGCTCAAGAGTCCCCCCAGGAGCATAGGCCTATAGCAGCATAACTAAGAGATGGTCTAAGAGACTACAGCGTTAAAGGCTTTATTAAAAAAGAAGGCTCTAAGCCTAACCTTAAACGTAGAGTTGGAGTCTGCTTCAGGGACGGAGGCTTGAAGTTTATTTTACGATAAAGGAGCCTGACAGCTAAAGGAAACAGAAGTCTAATTTGTGTTTTTAGACACAAGTAGCTGAGCAAATAGGCAAATTCAGGTTTTTTTCTAGTCTTTAGTTCCCTGCATAGATTTATATTTGAACCTGGACTGCAACTGTCTGGTCAAGACTCGCACACAAGCCCCCATCAACAGTTCATCATCATTTACTTTGTATTCTTCTCATCACACACTTGAGGGATGAATGTAAAACTCTAGAGATCCCATGGGACCTTTCTGCAATAACTCGGTCCATCTGTCAAACTTTAATTAAACATGACATAAATACTGTAATCACAGCTGAGGTGACTTCTGCTTCCCCGAGCAGATGGAGAAAAAAAAAAAAAAGAACCTTTGATTTTAGACCTGTGAGCTGTTTAACTTTTCTATGATGGCGGCGAAGTCGTGTTGCACTTCCCTTTCAGCTTAAAACCGGCTACTTTCTAAAGCAGTGAAACTTGGAGTCAGTCAAAACCACAATACACCAGTTTGTTTATTCAGGTGTTATAAAGGAAGTTAGGCTAAATGTGGTTAAATCACGAGCTGTTACCCTGTCACAAAATCACATGATAAAAGATCAAACTATAATTCATAAATGCTTCTTTAGAAAAACTGTCATCAGTACCAGTTGAAGAGATGGTCATGTTGGGACTGACATCAAGGTGATGACACAGAATAGCTTTATAGTTTAGGACTTTTTTATATTGCAGATATTTTTGGAATTTATTTGGTGAATTTTATGATTGAAACAGAAATTTTAATTTAAATTCATGGCTGTGTATAGTTATGATCAGTAATTAATTCTCATATTTATTTATTTATTTTTACAATTGATCTGATTATTTTCTTTATTAGTGCAGAAAATAATCAATTGGCATACCTTTCTGTAGCTAATTCTCTCACACAGTTTCTTAGACTCAAACCTAAAAAGATATAAATGGGGTCCCTCCTCCCTCGCACTCTTAAAATGTTTCACTTTTCTGTGAAATTGTTTTAGCTTTGCAGTATTTGAAACCTCTCCACTACTCTACACACATATGGAAACTGCATTTCCTGTTAATGAAGTGTCACAACTGCAAAGTTAGTTTTTCCAGTAAATTAAAAGCATCGTTTCTGAACTTAACCTTTAGTCAAATCCCAGCTGAAGCAGTGAAGAATTATAAAAGACCCTCCGTAAGGTTTGCCTACACCTCATCTTTCTCATCAAGGGGCCGTGTCCGTCAGGCTTTTACTGTCACTGATGTTTATCGGAGTCGTCGTAGCATTTGATGTAAAGTAATTACCACATGGCTTATCGGCATATTGATATAGCCATCCATGACAGAAGCGATTTCTCAGCTGCTGTAGCTTTATTTATATATAGCATCTCACCAGTGTTAGATAATGTGCACATACCAAGGATTTTCCAAAGTGACAAGCCACTTGAACTAACATTATCCCTGAAAATACAGGGGGGGCAGCGGCAGCGGCTCTCACCATGTTCCAGTGATGCTTGTGACACTAATCCATATAAGGAAGGTCAATCAGTCTGACCTACTATCACAACTATGGCAGCTTTTGGTGCTCATAGTTATCACTACACAATATGCACAGCTCAAAGTCATTATGGAACAAATGTTGGAGGCTTTTTGAGACCATTTAGCTGAGATAAACTTTGATATTTTGCATGCAAGTTGACTGGAAGTAACAAAAGGTAGAAGATAAATAAGCTAAAGTCCTAAATTTAAAATGTTTTGAGGATCCAGTTGAACTGTAGGAGATGCTGTAGACTCGCAGCGTGTTGTCTCAGTTAATCCGCTCTGCATCGCAACCCCTTTATCTCTCTCTCCTCTGTCAGGTTGCCATGGCAATGATGTGGGTGCTGCTCTTTTGTGGGTTAGTCTGTATTTTTCCCATCTGATCAGTTCCCTTCCTCCTCTTGCAGGCCCTACTTTGAGATGAAGGCGAAGTACTACCTGCAGCTAGAGGTGGGTGATGACACTTTGGCTCTCGTCAGCCTGTCAACCTAAATGTCAACTTAAAGGTTATAAAGATGCTGTAGAAAAACCTGGACCAGTTTATGTGCACACTCTGTACATACATTTGTGCTTTTATTATTTTACTCCATAACAAATAATAGTTTATGTCATTATGGGAGCAAGAATGTTTGTTTTTGGTGCAAAAGATCTGCTTTATCTAGAAGTTTGAAAAGACGAGTATGACAATCATCAGAATGAACAAATAACACCTATATCATAATGTCATTTCTTTCTACGGTGAAAACAATGGGTTGAAAAATTGACACCATATAAAATGTTTGAGCGTTTGTCTTGTTGCATTGCTGCTTACCTTTCATGACGACCTTCCTCTTCATCATCTTTTCTCCAGAACCTGAAGAAGAATGTGGACGAGCGGCAGGCCAAGCTTTCTCAGGCCAAAAACGAGTACAAAACGGCCCTCAGGAACCTGGAGATGATCTCAGACGAAATCCACGAGCGCCGCCGAAGCTCCGTCATGGGCCCCAGAGGGGCTGGAGTTGGTGCTGAGGGCGACAGTGTTTGTGGGGACGACATCTCCAGCTTTAAGATGGAGTCAGATGGAATATCAAGTGAGTAGTAGTTTTCTGTTTTGCTCTGTTAGATGAATGTAAGCCAGTAAAAGGCTAATTAGTAAAGGTTAAACCTTCTGTCCTGCTGCTGCAATAACAACTGACTCTAAAATGTCATGGGTGCCTCTACTGACACTTAGTTGAACTCTAATGCTACAGGCTGTGAATTATTATTAAACGAAGATGGTGAAAGTCTCTTGGAAATCCTTCAGAAATTAAATTTTATAACGGATGTCATACAAGATGAGCAGTCTCTGTTGATACTTGCAGGCTCTGAATCTTTTTGGGAAATGCTTCAGTCACCACGTCATTTACAGTTACGGGAATGATAGTTTTACTTCCAGAATCAGGGTTACCTGAAGCTGCTCTCACTTCACTTCTACTAAAGTAAACTCTTGTTCTCAATTCTGGGTCTGCATGAACCCCAGCTGAAGCAAATAAAAAGGAGTTGACAGAGTGGAAATCTTGCCTCTTGCATCCCATTAGTTCGGCCTGCAGGATAACTAGAATTGTGTCACCATGGCAACAGTGGGCCACTTTAAGCAGGATGATTATAAGTTAAAAGGGGAACGTGAGGCTCAAAATAACTTTGGATACTGACTACATTCATGTGCACGTGTTTGTGGTGAAAATGAGATGCCGCCTCTGAATGCAATGTGACAGTTTTGAGACCGAGATCTAATTTTAATCACTTTCTTCTCTGTATCATTCTTTCTTTGTCCTCTATTCATCCTACCTTCTTATCTTTTTGTAATCATTCCTTTTGTATGTCTTTTTCCCTCTTTTAAAACCCTTGTTTCATATATTCTTGTGGTCTAATCCCTCTTTTCTTTTCATGTTTTTCCTCGATTATTATTTATTTATTTCTTTTCTCTGTTCTCCTCCTTTCCTAATCCTCTCATAATTGCCTGCAATACCCCTTGTTACTTCTGTTTTCCTCCCTCATTCACTCTCTCCTCCCTCCCTCCCTTCCTGCAGTGGCATCGGTTTGTTTCGATGATGAGCCATGTGGCGGAGGGAGCATCATGTCAGAAGAATACTCCGAGACTCGCTCTACCTGTAGTCTCGGTTCATCTCCCAGCAGCCCTCAGGAGCTCCTTTCGCCCTGCCCTTTTGCCAGCTCTTCCTCTTCCTCCTCCTCCGCCTCCTCCTCCTCCTCTGGGATGTCATCCTCAGATTCTCCATCGCCCACACCCTCCTCCTCCTCCTCCACGTCCTCTCCAGCGCTCCTGTCCAGGCCCTGCAGTCTGGACCTTCCCAGCACCGTGTCACTGTCGGACTTTGGCCTCATCTCACCCGTTCTCGGGCCTCGTAGCGAATGTAGCGGGGCATCTTCGCCCGAGTGTGACCTGGAGAGAGGTGGGTGATGGTGAAAAGCCTCTGGCATATCATTTATTAAATGCAGTGCAGATTGAGCAAATCTACCCAGTTAAAAATGTCATGTAATAGTTTCTCAAACTCTAAAAAGTAAAGGCTTGACATCACAGAACACAAAATCATTTTAGTTGCAGAGTCTTTGGAAGAAAATACCTTTTTTTCCCCCCCACATATAAATAACCACATACAGTCAAAGCTGCTTCCTCTGAGAATTACACCAGAATGGAAGATTTCATTATGTTTAAGGCAGAGGCAAAAGGAACTAATGAGTGTGTGTGTGTGAAGCCATGAGCTGTTACACAAGGGAAATTTAAAAAGAAAAAAAAAAAAAAAAAGCACAGAGTGAGATGGATGTTATTCATGTTCTATTCTGGGGAAGTACCTGCACCTGCTCCGCTAAGAAAGAATATTTGTCAAAGTGACAGAGACGGAGTGGTTCACGTGCAGAGAGGAAATAGATCACAATGAGTCAGACAGTCTGAACAAGAAACTCCGTGCTGCGTCGCTGTGCACCTGCTGGACACAGAGTCTGTATTGTTTCTGTGTTTGATGTCAAAGAATAACTTTTATTTTCACTCTGTAACAGACCGTACTATTGAATTTGGAATAATTATTGGAGCACCTGTTTCTCTTTGTAGACAAAATAAAGTGTCTTTGTTACATTTAACCAAATCTCTTCATTTAGTAAAACAGTTTGAAAATGTTAACCTTTAATTACTGAAATGGATATTCAGACAGCAGGGTGCGATACGCTGCTCGGCCAAAACATGAAGTCAAGCTGATGTTTTGTTCGACAACCTTTAACTTCGATTAGAGCGACGTTTGTCACGGCTTTGCTTCGGTAAGCTTATGCAGTATTACAACATTCATTTCCATCCAGAGCTGCATTACATTTCTTTTCCCAAAGAACATTTAATGGTCAGTTGTGGCCAATCCATGCGTGACGATGTCTCAAGCTCTCTTACAGACGCTTTCAGTTACTGCCCAGTGATTTTGCACAACGCTATCTTTAATAAGTAAATAAATCGGAAAAAAAAAACAATAACTGGTAATTCACTGACTTTGGTTACATTCGGAGTAGCTACACGACATGATGGCTGCATAGTTTTGACCCTGATGAGTCCATGACTGTGGAACAAGATAAAACTGGACTCATAGAAACATGTGATCTTTTCCCCAAAGCTCCTGAGCCCAATTCTCATGTTACCAATAAGGTGATTTATTCAAGATGCACAGCTGTTGAGCCTCCAGTGACTTGAGTTCTCTTTACATTACATTATTGAAAATGCTCTTAAGTTTCATTTTCCAACATTAACCAAAGGATATTTTCTCCTGCCATGGTTGTTTGGGACAGCGCTGCTGGTCATTGGTTACTGCAGCTCTGCACATCCGTTTTAGATATTTCCCTGCTCAAACACACCTGATTGAAATGACTAAACCACCTCATCGGCTCTTCTTCAAGTTCTGCACAGATCTGTTAATAACCGTTCAGTTAGAGCCAGTTTTTCAGGATTGAGAAACACGACTTCCAGGGAGGTTCTTTACTGCCTCATCCAGCCTTCTATCCTCCAGTTCTTCCAGTTCAGTGTCATGGTTACAGTCGTTACAGCTCAGTAACTTCTTACCAGCTGAAACACAACAGTACTGCAGCACTTTTCCAGTGGGAGGCTTTTGCATTTTTCTTTTTTTTTTCTTTTTGGGACCAAAAAGTGTACATCCTATTGTTGTTTATCTGAGGCAGTCTTTACCCGTTTTTTTTCTCTTTTTGTTAATGTTCTGATTCTTAAACCCTTAGAACTGAGAGTGACTGAAAATGGACATGTGGTAATCATTTTAATCAACCAGTTATAGAATGGGTTTTATTCAGCATTTACTCATACATGAAAGTAATCCTTGTATTCTGATTCAGAATCATTTGTGTTGTATATTTAGAGATTCTACAATCAGGTCTTTTTCTTGCTTTTTGACTTCTTCCTTCTCAGAATTTTACTTTATGAAGCTTCTTTATGCCATTTCTGAAGATGTCCACTAACCTGGTCCTGTGCTGCAGGTGACAGAGCTGAAGGTGCGGAGGGAGATCTGGATAACGCTCGGCCTGGAAACAACAACACCTCGACTTCTAACACCAAGAAGAGCTTCAGCCTGGAGGCACGCTTCAGCTTTCTGAACCTGCGGCGCCCACGAGTCAACAACGCCAAAAACACAGACAGCTGTTCTCAGAAGACGGAGTCGGGGCAGACCGTGGTCTTGGTTAAAGGAGTCTGAGGATAAAAAGAAATAATTTGTCAGAGGGACTGTAACTCAGATCAAAAACTGTAACTGTCATGAGCTGTTTATAAGCTGCCTGCCACTTCTGCACTCCATCTCCAACCTCCGTGGTCAAACAGAGACTTGAATGTCATTGGTGGAAATCAACCGTCCTGTACAACGCAACGGCATTAAGACTCCTTCCTTCTTGTTTAAGACACTGCACCTTTGTACTGTCATGCCAGAGAAATCAAAGAGCACTGTTGTATTTAAAATGTGATGGTTACAGGTGATGAAAGAAGGAAAAAAAAATTTCTCCACTATAAACTCAAAAGACTTGTCACAAAGCAACATCCACGAGCTGCCTCCCTGCAACCCCTGGATCAACCAGTATCTCAGTTGAGTATCCAAATTTAAACGTTATAACAGTTAAATGCCACATAGCATGCTGTAAGCCATGCAGAGTTGATGTTCTGCTTAGTTAAATATTACAATTTAAAGTCACACAGTGGAGAAAAGTAACTGGCCTTTACTCTTTTGCTCTGTGCTCATGTATTTGATAGAACAATGTTGTATTTTCTGACACGTATGTATGTATGTTCAAGTTTGGGATTCACGTTGAAAAAACTTTATGTAACAAACTAAAATTTATTAAAAGTATAAATTAAAGCTTTAGCTCTCGTGCTTTTTTTTTGATTGAAATTTACATTGTTCAGCTACACACAGTGGGCAAAGATGAATTTAAATATAAAATCTCTTTTTTCATAAATATATAACAATTTTAAAAAGTGTTGTTTTCAAAAAATATCAAACACATGAAAAGTCAAACTTATGAGAATTTAAAGAACAAAATTACCTTCTTGTCCTGTAATTGCCACTTGTGGCCACCGGGGTCGCTGTTTAGCTCACTGACCCTCCTGGAAAATTTATTAGTTTTAAGGGCACAAAGGTCTCCAAGAAATTCCTCTGGTAAATAGAAAATAAAATAAAGCAGTGGGTCAGTATAGTGGATTTGAAGTGTGGCTCAGACTGCAGATGCTCATAACTTTGCTTAATCTCCAAAGAACTTTTTTTTAAGAACTTTAGAAAGACATGCAGAGTCGCTGTGACTAAAATCATGGTTGAAAATTAAACACGATTATCAGTCAATCTGACTTCAATCAGCCAACATCTAACACAGCTTCAGAGAAACTGTAACTGATTTAAATAAAACACTTTATTAGTAAATTAGAGAGGACAGCACAAAGAGCCTCTTGTCCTGAGAGCAACAGATCAGTGTGCTCTAAATGTGGTAAAACTGCTCTTTAAAAACCACCAAGTGTCCAACAAGCCTCTGTGGTGTCAAAATAGCATGAAGTTAGTTTCAGCTTCATTTGTCATCAGTTTCTAACCTTTCTGCTTCACCACGGACAAAATAAGAAAAACTGGAACCTTTTATTTTTCTCAGCGAGTCCTGTGTGTGTGTGTTTTTATTTTATTCTGCACACATCCAGATTAAGTAATGCATGGTTTCTCTTTGTTCCACATGTCTGGCGATAAAGCACCTATCAAATGTTTAGGCTCTAAACTTTACACATTTAACTAAATGATATCACTAGACCACCCTGTTAATTTCTTACACATGGACAAAACATTTTTTGTTTCACAGGATTTCAAAAATAACTACTTTTAAATTTCCAAACCAGCAATTCTTCAGCTGAATGCTAAAAGATTTAGCTGATACTTATGTCTTTAATTTCAAATTAATATTCATGATTATTAATATTTGCATTTTACTGTGCCCTAGTGTTGGTAGTCATTTATTTAGTAATTGATTACCAACATTATTTACACGACAATGAAAGGTAATCTGACATGCATTCAAGTATAAACATAAATGCATGTCAACATGTGAATAAAGATTAAACTTTCATAGACACAAGTTCTTTTTTTTTTTTTTTGGAAGTGTCTTGCAGAGACATGTTCCAATGCAAACTGAAAAAGAGCCATTTATCCAAGTTGTCATTTGTCCCACATGAACCTTGTGACGGCAGACTAGCCTGGGCCTCTTAATTCAATTTTATTGAAAAGCACCAGATCAAAACATATAATCCCAGATGAAAGCATGTGTCAGATGTTTCTCAGAAATGTGCTTCCAACTCTTCAGCCAGCTCTTATTCACTTTAATAGCAGCTCTGTTGCTGTGGCTATATACATTGACCTTTTGAATTATTAAAAATAATAATAATAATGATCTGTTGTGTTATTTACATCCATCAGATGACCAGCAGTTATTTCATTATCCTCAGAAAGAAAAACGTATTTTCTCACGAACAAGATGTTTGTGCCTAGAGGTACAGGTTTGTGCTTAAAAGGCCTCTATGCTGCTGGCAGCATGATGTTGATGGGTACACGTCAGATTGAGATTGTGTTCCTGATCAATACTTGGCATGATGGTCCGTCCCCTCTCTTTCATAAGCCCCCTCTTGCTGTGTTCTGAGCCATTTCATTATTAAAACATTAAGAAATCTCATATCTTTCTTTTTGGCCATATTCTGCAATCACAGCAGTCTGAGCACATCCAATAACTCCATCTGAAGATGGAATTTTCTAACAATAAACATCTAAACAGTACAGTTTGAGGAAAAAAAAAAAAAAAAAGAAAGAAGAAGAAGGACAATATAAGATGAGTAGCTTACCTAACAGCTTTCATGTCAGCAAATTCCAGAGGAGGCGATAAAAACCTTGGCCAACTAGTGCGTCTGTGGTGTCAGACTTGACCTCTGAAACTGCATCAGCTTTCACAAACTGTTTTACTGCTGCATGAATATAAATCTACTGTCACATGGAAAAGAAAGTCAACCTTGTTTCAATTCATATCAGGACATATTACTAAAAATAAACCACCTGTTCCTAACCCGGCCTTAAAAGTAGCTAATTACAACCTGGAAAAACTAAGTAATTACCTGCAGGAGCACTAATGTGAAATAATGTATGATTTTAACAGTCTCTTTAAACATCACTGGGGAGGGAGGTTTGGTCCAGTCCTTTCTACACGTACCTCAGTTCATTTAGTTTGACAATATGTACTTCTCGGAATTTCCTCAGAAGTTTTGGTTATATGAGCATCTGTTTGACTCGGTAAAAACGTCAAAAAGTGGAATATCAGGTGAAGAGCTGGTTTATGGAAAGAAAGTCATGACTTGGCAAACTCTTCGAAAAAGATATTACAGCAAAAAAAAAAAAGATCATTTTTGTCAAAATTTACAAATAAACTGTAATTTTGGAACGCTGCAGAAAAATATTTTCAAAGATGTTAGAGAGTTAAAAATTTTGTGACATTAGTTATTGTACGATTAAAAGGTCTCAAACTACAAAACTGCAATTTTACAACAAAATTAGAAATCAAATTTTTTGATGTTTGTGATGTTACAAGAAAAACATTTGTGATTTTAATACAAGCCTTAATTTTATGATAAAGTTGATTTTATGATAAATTTCAGATTTGACCATTTAACCATGAAAAAAAAAAAAATTTTTTTGTAAAATTTGCCATATCTTTTTTTAAATTAGCAATTACGCTAGAAAAAATTGTGATTTTTACTATAAAAACTGTACTTTTATGATAAAAGCGGGGAATCTTTTTAAAAATTTGAGATGTTATGACAGAATTTTTTTATTTATTTTTTAAACGACCCGAGTTTAGGAACTAGCAGGAAATCTTTCAACACAGCCGGTTTAGAGAATAAACAACAACTGTCACTTTAATGGTAACCATAGTGATGATAGGGCCAGGGATGAAATAAGAGTTCGAAACCCCTGCTGTAGAGGATTATGGGAACGGCAGTTACAAACAGCTGGTGTGATGATTTAGAGACGATTTAAAGGTCTGTTGTGAGTCTGAGCTGCTCGTGTGTTGTTGGAGGAAGATGGAGGTCAGTGAAATTAGAAGGCACAAGGTTATTTAGGTCTTTGTAGATGATGACGGCGAGCTTGTACTGGATGTGGTAGTGGACAGGGAGCGGGTGAAGGTGATGGGGGGGTGGGGGTGAGAAACCGGGCAGCTGAATTCTGTACATGCAGCAGTTTTTGTAGACCGGCCCATAAAGAACACTATTGCAGTGATCAAGTCTGGAGGATGGGGAGGCGTGAATGTGTACTTCTGACGTGGACGAGGAGACAGTCAATGTTCCAGATTTCTAATAAATTTCTGAGTTTTCAGGTTTTAAGACAAAATATATAGCAAAGTAAGCTGCGAGAGAGGATTAAAGTCCAACGATGACCTTCCAAATAAATGAAATCAGGCTCAGGCAAAAACAGTTGTAACTTCCTGTATTCAGACCTTGAAAACATCATTCTATCCAACATTTAGTGCAAGTTCTGACAAACATCACGTCGACATTCAAACAAACGATTTGCTGCAAGATTGTCCTGGCGCATTATTAAATCCTGTTAGCAAAATAAAAAGATTTAACATACATGCCAACAGAAAGATAACAGCAATAAATTAGAATTATTCAAAGGAGAAGGGACATACTTGGCAATGGATCATTGAAAGATACATCTCACTTAAACTGATTCTTCTTAACCCTTTAACACATATATACACACAAACATGCCTGTGAAATAATGGTGCAGATGAGATTTTCTTGCTTTCTCAGTTTTGTGTGGTGAGTCACAGAAAAAAAAATCAAATCTGTGCTTAAACAGTTTTGTCTGCAATATAATGAAGAAGAAGAAAAAAAGAAAACTCAGCACAAAGAAACATGCAATAAGGTCTCCCGATATGACCGTCTGGGATTTTGTGACTCTTTTTCACTTTTCTGAATTTCTCAAAACATTTTCTGGAGTAAACAATCTGCAAACCGAATTGCATTTAACAACTTGAACGTTTGCCACAGAAAAGGTGTTACGCAAGCGTCAGCTGTCTGTTATTTAGCTTCATAAATCTGAAAATAAAACCAGAGCAAATTGGCTAACTTTATCAACTCTCCAGCTTTTTCTGGGGCTTTCTGTTAGGGAACGCTCTGTCGGGGAGGTTATTAAGCTGTCCTCACGCAGCCACAACCTCCACAACATTTAGGAGGAAAAACAAACAAACAAACCAAAAAAAAAAACAACAACAATCAGATGGAGGCAGTGATGCAGTTAGAATTCAGGGAAAAAAAGGCAACAGGTGGACCTGAAATACTATTTATCAAAATATAAACTTATATACTCGAAAGTAAAAGGTCTGCACGCTGTGAGCAGTCGGCACCACTGACACACTGACCACATCTCCAAATTGGATCAACAAGTCATTTGATTTGTTCACACAGTAAGAAGTGTGTTTCTGACCCAAACGCCTACGCTTGAAGCATGATTTAAGACGACTGCTTCCACATGACTCAACACAACGTCCACGTTAACAAAATTCTGTGTTGCTGTGTGGCTATACACGATAATACGGTCAAAATCTCTGACAGCTACTTCGAGAAAGAACCTTCAAAGATGAGCAGAAAAAAAAAAAAGATGGTGAAGCAACATTTGACACAGCTGAGCTGCTTCTTAATTGAATTTAAAAAATAATAATTAAAATGGTTCTTGCCAGTTTTTGGCACTAACTATTAATATATATGCACACAATGTTTTTTTTTTTTTTTAAATAAAAAACGAACAACTGAATCAAAGTGAGATTTCCAGATACAGAAAAAAAGTGCGAGTAAAGAGTGAGTGCTTGGCAATACATGTACATTTAAAACCTGTCGGAGGTTGTGGACAAACATGTACAGGTATGACATATTCGATGCTACCTGGAGCAGCGGCGACATGAGGTCTGTCAGTGAAATCAAGCTGATGTTTGTCACCATCCACAGACAACAAAAGGAGACGTCGTTCAGCTGCAGGCGTGCAGGATCCCTGTGGTGCAGCTCTGCTGCACTGCTCCTGAGAAGTAAGAACTGTTGAGGTTGTCAGGGAGAACCACTGTCGCTTCCATCCCTTAAACTTCGATTTCACCCTTCTTAAAATATTCTGACTTACAGCGAAACTGATTTGATTACTTATCTGAGGATGCACGTTTTGTTTTTTCTTCTTCACATAATTTTGCAGTAATGTGAGGATCTTAAACATCTGACCTATACTATAGTTTTGGACATTCTCAGAAACTTTTTATGAATCTATGTGAGGGTTAAACTTATTCCAGACACGACCAATTCACGTTATCATGAACTTTTCATAATTCAATTTTCTAACAGGGAAGAAAGAAGATGTGAAGATCCTGCAACAGTTGAAGAAGTTATTGCAAAACCACAAGTGCGTCTGTACTGTGGAGGAGTTTACTGCATCTATGCGGAACCTTTGAAGAGGAAAATGTACCATCTATACTGCTTTTAAACATCCTTGGCACCGGTTACTCATGAAATCCATCAGGTTTAACTCAGTCCAGAACAATGCAGACGCCTGTTATTCCACATTCTGGTGGAGGAGTCGTTGCTATATTTGTTTATGGAAAACAAAAACATTTTTTGGTTAAAGATTATTTGAATCTCTCCCATAAAACCTCTGTAGCTCAGGGTTATTCCACACTGAGGTCTCTCTTCATTATTTTTCCAATAATGTTTGCTTTCACAATAAGCCAGGTAGTATTTTTTGATTCAGGTTCGAGATTCGAGCTCAAAGTTCGTCGTCTAACACGAGCGAAGTAGAAGGCAGAGAAAGTTGAGCAGCAATCCCATTGTGGACTCTTGGGGGGGCTTTAAAGAGGCACTGACGCCTCATCACATTCAAACTGCAGTTTCTGTGTATTCCACAACGCCGTCCATGTTTAAGTACCTTCCTCTCGGTATCAGAGCTCCGTCTTCATTGGAGCTGCGAAACCTTAATGGGCGATGTGCTGGAAAAGTCCAAGAAGAAAGGTCCTTCCTGTTTGGGTAGGAAGGTGGTGGGGATGACGTTATAGATCCCTGCTGGGACGTGCTCGACCTCCATGTAGCAGAAACCGCATCTGCGCGAGGACAGGAGGTGAAAAAAAGACTTGTGACTGACAGAATTTGACTTCTGTTCAGATGGTAAACACACAGGCATTTCGGGTTCATATAATCTCTCTTTTCAGCAATAAATTCTGCGGCTTGATCTGAAATTATCCAGTGATGTGAAGTGAAAACAGCCTGTATATTAAGATACATAACTGGCCTATGCAACATCCCTGTCATGCTCATTTGTGCTCAATTTCGTGTGGTAAAGGTCACAAGAACACTTATTGGTCATGAACTGCTGTTGGCACTTATCTAGAGTTCACTGATAAAGTTTCACATGTAAAAAAAGTTTGTATCATAGGTATGTTTTCCTTCTGGAAATGAACCAGAAGCTTCAAAAGAGTTGTTGCTGGTAATAAGATGTTTTGTTTTGTTTTTTTCCCCTCAGTAAACACAGCAGAGATAATGGATAATGGAATAAAAGTTCTCCAACGATGAAGCCGCGAAATGTGGACACGTCTTTTACATGGAACAAATCAGACCACAGCAGGTGGTCACACAGCAGTTACACAAACATTTCCGTCATAGCCATATCAATATTTTCCTCTTTGACATGCTGTGACAAACTGGTTTATACCATGAAAACCTGATGTAACATATGTGTACCTCAGATCTGAATATGTTCCAATACGTTTCCCGCTAGAGAAGAAAAGCATGTGGGCTGCTTCATTTCTATTGTGAACTAAATAATAATAAACTAAAAATAAAATAAACTATCTTACAAACCATGAAGCAGTTTTATGTCAGTAATACAGGGATAATAAGATGTGACTGTTATCCTAAAGAAGTTTCCTCTGCCCGCTTCGTCAAACGAGGCGGCTCGTGAGTGTCTACGGAGAGTACCTGTAATCTCCACTGCTCTTCTTCTGGAAGGCAGCTGGACCTGGATCGCCCACCGTTGACACCATCACCATCTCGAAACCAACGCTGTACTGCCTTTGAATGGGAGGAAGAGAAAAAGAAGAAGAAGAAAAAAAAATAGAGGATGACTATTAACTTCAGCACAGATGAGGAGACAGACATTTATGTGTAAATACTGTCCAGATTTCTGTTTCACACTAAGCTTGTGTGCTACACAAAAACACTATTAATTTACATGCCACTGCATATGAGAGCCGTTTACTTTGCTAACTAAACGCTCTCAGGACAACTACCCTTCACCGTTAACATTAGGGGTAAAAATTAATCAATAAATGTTTTTATTTAATTTCCAATTTAGCTGCAAATAGCCTTGTGGGGAAGTCCTGAATCGCCCATAAAGTTATTCAAGACCAAATGCGTCATAAAATCTATTCTTTGTTGTTTTTTTCCCCCTAAAATCTACTTAAGAAATACAGACATAGATATTAGCGGTTGATGACATTTAAACTTGTGTTTTCTTGCAAAGAAATACAGAAAAATATTGACATGATCAGTGTCCTTGGAGCTGTAGATATAATGTCAAAGATTCATGGAAATTTTATTCCATAAAAGATGAAAATACCAAACTTAAGTGCAAAGATGAAGTAACATTTATAAATACTACTTTGGTCAAAGTTGTTTTTATATGTGTTACATAAAATAGTTAGTTTGAAATTGACAGTCGTCAATATTTTCCTGATTGCATCGTTCCGCCACCTTTAAAATTTGGCTTGTGGGACAAAAAACCAAATCAAATCATTTGAACGCTCATTATCTTAAGTTCTATCATATCAGATAATCGGTCACCAGCCTGACCTGGATCCTCGGAGCTCGATGAGCAGTGGGCCGGACCGCTCCAGATTAACCTGATAGATTGGATTGTGTTTGTACGAGTCCTTATAGTTCCCACACCCGCCAGCGCTGGGCCCTTTCCACTGGCCGTTGAACTGGAGAGGAAATCACAGACTTAATCATGTTTTTACAAAGAATGGCATGCAAGATTAATATATCTTTATGAAGGAATTTAATTTACACATTACAGTGGAGTCTACAACAAATCAGAAGGTCCCAGTGAAACGTGCTGGTGTACAGTATAAACTACATACCCTTTTTGTGTGAATGAAAGGATTTGGGATCTTGGCGAAGCTGAATTTGCATCCCGAGTAGACCTATATAAACATTCAAAAGAAAATCACAGGTTACTGGATCTCCGTCTGTACTTCAGTCAGCTAATCTGTAGATGTTTTTCAGCAAGCGCCTATCGTCTGAGCTGAGGAGACAGGACGCCAGCAAGAGCCTGCAGTGGTTACAGCACTTGTGTTGCTGTTAAAACAGAAATTACAGGCATACAAAAGCAATAAACACAGCTAACAGCAGACACGTGTAAACGCTGCATGTTGTGTCTTTGAATGATTCATAATTTGCCGTGTAAAATCTCCTCACAGACCTTGTAGCAGTTAAACAGGATTAAATAGAAATGTATCTGGGCCACATGTGTGCATATGTAGAGCACACAGAGATACTCCTGAATGTTATTAAGTCTCTAAACTAATCTTAATTAACTCTGAATTTTCAGAAAAAGGTTAATTGGATTTAGCAGAATGAGAGCAATTACTATTCTAAATGTACACAAAAAAACTGATAAAACTGAAAGACTGATGAGAACTGAAGCAGAGGTTCAACTAGAGCAGAGCTTGTAAATTTCTTTTTTTTTTTTTTAAAATCTGTTATGGATTTGGTTTAAAATGGTTTTTAAATCAACTAAAACAGTTCACCACACATATCACACAAGCATATAAGAGACATTTACAACACAAACAAAAACTCATAAGAGTCTAAAACAGTCAATTCTAAAAGAAAACTCTTACTTATCATTAGCTTTAATCTTATGCTCGTGTTAATCTGTGACAAAAGGAAAAAGTGTCACACAGAGAATGCTCTTTTAACCTCTGTAACTTTAACTTCAATCATCAAAAGCTAAAAAGATGTTTTATAAAACAGCTGCGTTCTCCCAGACATTTCTTACCCGCAGTGTGTAGTTGATGGTGTTCTGCTTCTCGTACTGGGAAACCACCAGGGTGAAGGTGTGAGTTCCTGCGCTTGTCAGCTTCATTTTGGTCAGATAGTGGGGACTGTTAATGCGGATGCCATCAATGTAAGGAGGGGGGTCCGCTGTGGAGGGAACAGTTCCTTTCAGAACCACAATCTAGTCATGCTTTTGTGTTCTTTAACTCTAGCGCAGAAATAAAAGTGGGAACGATGAACCACTGCCACCCATCATCTGTAGAAGTACCAGCTCAAAGAGGGGAAAATGTTTAAGGGGTCTCAGACCTCACCTGGGTAGTAAACCTTCTTGCCATCCGTCTTGTAAACGACCAGGGTGATAAACTCCCTGTTTTGTGCAAAATCATCCTGCAACAAACAGGCAGACAAGCAACATGTGGTAAAAGTGAAGCTTAACACATAACTGACATTTAGGTTGGAATTACATTAAAATGCACCATACTGTGGCTCTGTTGGCGCCTCTACCTTGTCAGTGATGTGTCTGGTGAGCAGGACCCACACAGCAGCGCCCCCTGTTGGACAGTTGACCTCCAGCCTGTACTGAGGATTGTTTGCGAGACTGTAGACGTCTTTTACTGGTCCCTGTCTTCCATCCCAGCTACTGCAGAGGGCCACAAACAAGAACATACACTTGATACACACAAAATAGCAGGGCTTACCTGCAAGCATTCCCTCATCCTGAAATACTCGAGAGGGTGGCTATTTGTGTTAACATAACATGAATAATGCATGTACACACCTGTGAATACAGGAGGATTCCCTAAACAGCGCAGGGTTCCAGCTCACATAAATGATATCATAGTACTGACAAAGGTCCTCCCATGAGATCCAGAAGACACCTAGAGACCAAGACAGGATGGAAAATGCACAATCACAATTTATGATTACTTTCAAAAAGGATAAGCTATGTTTTCAGGTACAAATCTACATAGGAAGATGACCGTTATCAAACTTCTGTGCTGTCTTGGGGTCAAAGTTGAGGTATTTAAGCAGCTCAGGTGTCCAGTTTTTCTCGTCTCTCTCACTGTAGCGTCCCTTCCACCGCAGATGACTCCACGGATTCTTCAGCTGCAGGAAGCGTCTTCCCTGGAAGAAGAACAGACATGCAGGTTTCAGTATGTGGGCTGACAGTCATTTGAAGAAACAGGAAATTCTTTAGTTTAACTCACAAAGCCACAGAGACCAAACTAAACTATGCATTCGTCAGTTGAGATTTTTTTTTTCTGTGTATGGTGACACTTTGAAACATACTGCATGTGATTCCATTCTTTGCTACTGCATTCTTTTGATGCCAACTCTTAAAAAGCAACCTGCATGAGAAATCAAACAGATCGCATACAGATCGGTTTCAGCTGAATGTGTTCAGTAGCTTGATGAAAACTACATAAGTTCCTCATAATTTGCATATTTAATGACATTTAATGATACAAGTGAAACCCTTTCTCTTAACCCCCTTCATTTCCACCAAACAGATTTCTAGGGGAGATATCTGACCCCTAAAATGACTCTAGGTGTGAAGGAGGTACTTCATATAACGTGGGGGTGTGCAGCATACATTTCTGTGTGGTTCAGTTTTACCAGCTTCCTTTTTTTGCCTCAGTCATTGTATGTTTTAATATCCACAACAGTTTGTAAGATCTGTCATCTTTAAAATGTTACTACTGGGAAAAAAAAAAAAAATTCATGCTCATTTGTTTCAGCTGAAATCAACAAGGCAGTGTGCATGCAGATTTGCCACTAAAATTTAAGAGAAGAAATTTTTCTTCCTCCAAATGGGGGTCCAGGCAGAAAAATACCTTTGACTTAAGTGATTGAGATCAACATTAGCTCTCATACCATAATATAGAAAATATATCTCAGAGAATATATCATGTTATGAGGACATGGAAACATCATATTCCAAACCTTGTAATCCCTGATGTCAAGAACAGCATAGGCGTGTGTTGGCACTAAACCCCACTTCTCCCCTTCCTCCTCTGTCATCACTCCTGTTGCTGTGGTAATGAGGACATCCCCCCTGTGAAATCTGGAGACATGGAGAGTGATGGGAGAAACAGAGGCAAGATAAATAGATTTATAAAGAAGAAGAGGGGTTATAAAAACCTGGAAATTTTCTGTAAGAGTTTACGTGCTGATCACCTCTGGAAGAGCATGCGGAAGGTGTCATCCTTGCTGAATGACTGATTGTCAGAGTGCATAGCGATGCGTTCAGGGATCCAACCAGTGAGCGCGTGCAAATCAATATTCTGTCAAAAACAGAAAAATAGAAATGTACTTTTTTTTTTAAACAGCCTAAAGTCATGATAAAAATCACATCTTTATTTGGATTCCAAATGCTGAAAACACCTAGTTAACACGTCTTAAAAATAAAATGTATTTATTTATACACTATACATTTTTATGCTGCATGTTTTTCATCAAATGCCTGCATTTTCAAGAACCAGACTCCAAGCACTCACAGAGTTGGATCCGGGGAAATCGTAGCCACCCATCACTTTCATGTAGGCCTTCTCTATCAAAGACACCCACAGTTCGTTCCTGTTACTGGAGTAGGAGCACAGCAGCTCCCCATTACGATCCACTGGTAAGTAGTCATCTATAATCACCTACAAGAGAAGCAGCACAAAAATCACGTAAATCAGCTGTGACTTCTACAGCTTGTCTGTCCGTGAATTGAAATTTCAAATTCAAAACATTTGAACCCTTTCATTTGCACTATAAACAGATTTAAGGACAGTTGCACAATTATTTTTAAATAAACACGTTCCACAGATGCATGGAAATTCTGTCATACTTTCTTTCCTCAACAATAAAGAAAAAAAACGTGCAGAATCTTACCTTTCTGGGAACCCCGTTGATGTGAAGCTTGACCATGTACTTCCCACAAGGGTTATACTCTGGTTCCCCTCGTCTGTTTTGAGGGTAGATAATGCTATAAAACACACACAGGCATACACATGAGAACTCAGGGATTAAGTTTTTAGTCATTTAGTTCTTATGACTTTTGGAGATGAAGAAAATGTAACAGTTGGAGAGATGTAGTTGATGTGTAGTGTTGTTCTGATAAGCGTAATATACAATAATGGCTTTTACATTAAAGATCTGGTATAACAGAGTCAGTGCATCTTTTTGGAGACTTGCTATTTAACTGGTCAGGTCTTCTACTTTTTTTCGATGTGATCTAAACCACGTGTCAAAGCTCATGACCTGCGGGTCAAGTATGCTCCACCACTTCATTTTATCTGGCCTGTGAGATCATGCAAAAACAAGATTTCAATTGACTGACCGTTTGATTCAGTACTGACATCAAAAAGTGGAATAACTGAGGTGGAGAGCAGCTGGTTTATGTCAAAATTCATGATTCAGCAAATATATACAAAAGATTTTACAACAAAAAGTTGCTCCTTTTTGTAAAAACTTTACTTACTATTTTGTGCGATTTGCTCATTTTTTTGTACGACTGTTATGTTTTTTGTTCTCAAAATGTAAGTAAAAGAAAATCACAATTTTGTAAAATCTCTGATAAAAAGCTTAGGTTGTTAAAAAAAAAAGTCTCGATTTTGCCAAATCTGAAATTCACAAAAGAATTTTTAACAAAAAATTCTAGTGAAATTTGTGATTTTATGACAATACGTTTTTTTTTTCAATATGAAACGAGATGTAATATTGCAAAATTTGCTATTTTAAGACAAAATTAGCTTTTCTCTGAAAAAAACTTTGATTATACACAAAATATTTGAGATTTTAGTACAAAAACCTCAATTTCATGATTTGTGAATTTTGTGAAATTCATGATTTTCTGACCGAAATTCACCTTTTTTTTTTTTTTTGGCTGTTTGCCTGATCGAGTCCAGAACTTGTAGGGAATCTAACATTCAGAAAATAAAGAATAATCTGCCCTTTAATGGTAACCATGGTGACAAAATAAGCATTTGACACCCCTGATCTAAACTCATGCATTAACCAATCTTTCTTATGTGACAATATAAATGCAATTTGTTTCAGGGAAAATTTTCAATTTCAATTAAAAATCTAATTCTTTTCCTTTTGTATGAAAAACATCAAATTAAATCCCAAATGCAAATAAAATACCAAAAGTGCAAGTTTACTTAATATATAAGTATCATCTTTTGGAAAAAAAAAACCAAACAAACTCATTCATACCTGGTGATAAGTTTTTTGTTGTAGCGCCTCTCATAAGCTGCACTGATAGCTAGTGATGCCACAAATGAACAGTCAGAGACCACCGTCTAGATGACAGGAACAGATATAAAGGAACAAATCAAAGGTTAATATTTGTAGAAACAGTAAAGAGTTTACTTAGCTGTGAAGGAGCTCCTGTTGCGTAAAGACATGTTGTGGATGTGTGGCGTACTTCACACAAAAACACTCATACAAGTACTGCTGGGAACATTTGTTCATGCTCTTTATAACAATTTCATTGTTTCCCATAAAAAGGCATATCTACGCCATCTAGTGGATGAATTTAGACAGCAATTACAGATGGAAACAACAAATATCAGTCCCCTAACAAACAGAAAAGAAAAAGTTTGTGTGGCTCTGTGGTCTAAAGAGAAATTTCAAAAGAAAAAAAGTGAGAGCAGGGCTGGGCAATTATTTGAACATTAATTCAAACTGACATTCAAAACCAGAAAGTGATGTAATTTTGCTCATGTCAATTATTTCAATCATTTCTCTTCTAAAACATTCATTTAATAACCAAATGTGGTTAAACTGTGTGTACTTCACTTGTTTTGAAAATTTTATTTTCAAAAGATCTCATACTGTTTTGTTGCAGTAAAAACCTTGTCAGTGATCTATGAGGGCAAAAAAAACAACAGCAACAACAACATAAACATACAAAAACAATTGCTTACTTATTGTAATGGAGGTTATTTGTTCAGTTAATCATTATATTGATTTTAAGTTAAATCTTCCAGCCATAGGTGAGAGTACTACGTTTGGATGTGACCAGTTTAAAAATCAAGACTCCACAGCTGCTGATCTGACCTGTTTGATGCTGAAGCTGGACACAGACATGATCATGGTGGGGTTATTGCAGATCTCATCTGGACGCACCCAGCGGGAGAAGATGGCTTTCTGTTTGGGTGACAACGCCAATTTCCCCATTTTGTCTCTGTTAAAAAAACAAACAAAAACTTTGAAACAGTTTAAATATTAAGTAAAAATCAAATAATATTGCGATACTTATTTTCACGATATACTACATCGATTTCTGACTCCAAATATTGATTATTACTTTTTAAAAACGGATGCTGTTGCCGGGAACAGAAAATAACATGCATTCTTAGAATTACCGTAACTCTTCAAACGTTGAGAGAATTATATAGTTTTTTTTTTCTTTTTGTTACTTCACACAGTTTAATGCATCTATAATGTCAGTTTCTTAATAGATTTTGAAAGTTTAATTTATCTTGAAAAAATGGGCAAAAGAAAAAACAAACAAAAAATTTTTTGATACATTTATTGATATGAAGAAAAGGGAGAAAAAGGACCAGGCACACTGTTATTAACAGACTTTAAATGGTTAATACAATTAAAACAAACAAAAACAAACAAACATGGTTTAAATAGTTTGTGACCATCAGCCAAAACAAATACATCCTCCACTCCTGTAGATGTTGCAGTATGACTTGCTGCTGCCTTGATAGATGGGGGCATTTCTGATATCGTATCATGACACATGTATTGTATCGTATCATATCGTTATACTATCATATCATGACACAGGCATCGGGATACTTATCGTATTGCGAGGTCCTTACCAATACACACCCCTAAATAACACCGGGCATTTTTCTCCTTTTGTCCAATACACCAACCATCTTTTAAACTCCTATCAATCATTAATGTCAGCAATGACTCAATTTTAATTTTCTCAACCTTTTTGAGATTTATTAATTTATTTTTACATCTGGCTTGCTTACTCCTATTTCCTTTCAAAAACTAGAATTAAAACAAATTAAGCACATAAATATAAATTTGTTTCAGTGATCTTAATGAAAAAGGTATGATTCACTTTAAAATTTTCTTCAAAATCAGGTTACAAATATAAAGAGAAATACAATAAAGTTGCTGGAAAAGTTATCTCAATGAATAAAATCCAAGTGAAAAGGAACGCACCACACCACTATAACTTTTTAATGACTAGGCTTTGTGAACATTACTTCTGAAACAATTTGACTTCTGCGTTGTTTTTGTTAAAATATCTGAAAGTAAACAATGAATCAAACTCACGAGAATGGTACAGGGAAGGCAAATCTCTCCTTCAGGTCCACACTCATGAAGGGCACGTAGGCTATGCTGTTGATTGTAGATGTACTCCTGGAAATTAAGGACAAATTCAGCAAAATTATGGAAAAACTAAACACTGCATTATTTTCCCACCCACAAAGTTAATTCCTTTCATCCCTGACTATGTTTTTCATTTTAAATGCCATCTGCCGTGATGAGTTCACATAAACCACCATTTAGGAATTATATTACAGACAACATTTTGTGTTCCGTCTAAATCACTAGAATCGTCTCACCTGAGCACCTCGATCTCCTCAGACGTGTAGCGCTGACCCTGAGGCTCACTCGACTGGACCGCCCGGACGGGCTGGGGCAGCGGTCGATCGTGCAAGCTGAAGTCTTGCCCGAGAGGAAAAAACTGACGAACCGGTCCCCCAGAACTGGACCCACTGTTGGGCTTGATCCCAGAGGGCCCTGTCCTGTCCTGAGCCTGGGCTGAAACTGCCTTAGTCTGGGATTTTTTAAGACCTTCAGCCCTGATAAGCACAGCGGAAGCGGTTTTTACTGATAGTAAAAGAAAAAGAAACATTGAGGCAAACCACATTGAAACCTCTAACCACCACACACACGACATACTCGTGGGTTCACACATAACAAACACGCTGAAATAAAGTACGCTGAGTAAACTTGGCAAATACTTCTGTACCTCCTGTACCAAGCAACTAAAATGTTTTTAGTTTTTTTTTTTAACAATTTATAAGATTTTCATAAGATCTGGTGTTAAAAGTCCACACCAAACTCCATGCTTCTCAGACTAATATGAACTTAAATAGGTCTAACTGTGAAGGACATTTCACCACAGAACTACAGGAACAGTAGAAGAAGATGACCAGTCTTTCATTAATATAACTGTTTAATGTTGCTTCTGTTGCTTTTCTTTTACTTCTGTAAACTTTGTGTTGCGCTGAAGTGCCGTCCAAACAAAGTGTGATTGATTGATATTGTCAAAATAAGCTGAGCATCAACAGCATAGTATTTTTTCTACAACTGAGAGATTCTAAACAGTTTAAAAAAAAACAAGAAACAAAACAGAAAACAGTGCATGAGTTCACAAACACAACAACTGCGTCTCTGTCACCTGGTTTGCTGGTTTGCACGTCCAGTTTCAGTTTCCCAGCTCTTTTCTGCTGTCTCTATACTCTTCCTCGACTTTTTGGAGTTTAGTAATACTTTGATCAGGCGTACAGGTGAACCCAGCCTTGGCCAGCTTCTCTGCGAGTTCAGCATAGAGCTTACTTTCCTCGTTTTTGTTTCCAGCTTTGATTGGAACTCGGTTGATGCCCAATTGGCCACCAAACATTTGGTTTCCTCTGCTGACAAACGCATGTTTCCCTTCTCCATGTTCACCGTCAGTTGCTGCTTTTTTTTTATTTTATAAACATGTCGTGGTACACAACCATTGGTAATTTTGCGGTTCACAGGTGCAAACCAGTTTTTCTCAGTTCTTTTGCGAACCAACTCTTCAGGTTCAGAACCTGTTATTTTTTCAGTCTGAATGCACTGGCCAGTTCAAAATTGGGTTTGGGAACTGGAACCGGCATGGAAAGCCCTATCAGTGGGGCATAACTGCAGCAACTTCCACTGCTGTGACATTAAGTGCACACCCTCTATTCCTGATGCTGGCGTAGCTCCAGTTGTGAAATCTAGTACGAGATATCTTAAACTATCCTGTTTACCAAGAGGTCACTCCTCTGACTCTCTGATCTTGTGCCTGACATGATGTCACTTTCAAGGCCGCACTCTTGCGAGTACTTAATGTTGTATTAACACCCCACCCCCTAAAAGAGTAGATACTGGCCAAGACAGCTATGTGTAGTTTACCTTCGTACTCACGAGTCCCCGACCCAGTGCAGGACTCTGCTGTGAAGGTGGAGACATACAGCAGTGGTGTATTGCACTGTACAATTTGCGATAAAAAAATGAAACAAAAAAGCCCGCAGAAATTTAAAGGTGCGGCAGCCTGCCACTCCTAAATGAATGTAGAAGAAACACTGTTACAGCTCATTTACTGCTGGCTGTAATATTTTCATCTTGGCAGAAATGCAGTATTACTTCTAAATACTGATCACAGATGTCTAAGTTGACTAAAATTTCTGAAATGACAAATTTAATTTTAAAGAATCATCAAACTTTCACTTCAATTCATGATTTTTGCAGTATAATTGAAGCAGTAAGGAGTCAGCTTTGGCGAACCGGTGAAGACTTTTTTTTTAATGACGTTGACTATTTTTTGCTGCGGACAAATTTATTTTTTCGTGGAGAAACAAAAATCTTTTCATGGAAATCCGCGATTTTGTGGAAAATTCTGATGCCTGACATTTACAATGCTGCCAACTTTTACACAGATTTCTTTCTCGACAGTCTTACATGCATCTGCTATGATGTCTCTTGTAGCTCTTTGAACTAGTTTCCTCATTGTTGATGTGACACTGTACCAGGAAGTGATGTGCAGTTGCTGCAAGAGTCAGCTAGTATGAAAACCCAAAGTTACTTTGATTATTTTTGCTTGATAGTAGCGACAGGAGAAAGTAAAAGCTATATCATTTAAAACAAACAAACCTTGAAAACTAGCTAAATATTCCTATTTATAAACAATGTAGACCTGCGTCTAAATGCTTATGATCAATGCTAGAGCACCAATTTTTAACCTGGTACAGCAACAAAAACAAAACAAACAAACAAAAGCACAACACAGATGTGTACCACTTTTTACATTTACCTGTCCAAAGCTTGGCGCGCCAGATGCTTCAGCTTGGTCTGGAGTGGTGGATCTGATGTCTCGTTTGACTGTTGGAGAAAGAAAAGCAGGGGAAAACCGATGTGAGGAAAGATCGAGCAAATAATTGTCACCGAGAAGTGATGAAAAATAGAGATAAAGTGGGAAACCTACCGTCTTAATGCACAGCTCCACAGCCTGAGTGTACAGTTCAATTGCTTCATCATCATTCCCCTTCTCATCTTCCTCAAAGGCCTGAGTAACCAAGAAGTGGGCACGCTCCAGATCCACCTGCTGCCGGGACTTCAGCGGGTCGCTTTTCTGCGCCTGGACTGGAGTCAATGCAGGAATGTTATTTTTCATGTTTAAACCAAAAAGAAATAAAGAAATTAAAATTAAAGGAATTAATAAAAGTAAAAAGTTGGTTCATTTGACACAAAATGAAAATACATTTCCTCATATTTGTTGGGGGAAAGCTGCATGTACATTTTTTCCTGTTAATTTCACACGCACAAAAAAATATGACAAATAAATAATCTGAGGCAGCTATGAGCAGCACTAAACTTCATCCACTGGTAGTCAAAAAAAAAAAAAGAAAAAAGAAAAAGGTATAAATCAACAGTCTGTGGTCACACCCAAATGAACACACACAGCCACAGTGAGCCAAAAGTGGTCAGACGAGAAATGAAGTGCGTGTCCTCGGGGCTCACAAAGCAATACTCCAGAACCATTAAATACTTTAATACTTAGCATCATAAAAAATTAATAAATCAGCTTTAACTCAACTGTAAGAACTAAGGACATTTTAAGAAAAACAAAACATAAGACAAATAACCAGAAAAAAGGCATTTCAGAGAGCTTAATATGAAACTGAAACAGAGTTTATGAGCTTTAGAAAATGGTCAACTGCTAGACTGAGTATAAATTATTTGAAAGGAGTTTAAAGCTATTGTGGTACTACATCTTATAGCAGAAAATACAAGACCAAGATAAACATGCTATGTTACATGTGTCAAACTCCAAGCCCGCCATTTCATTTTATCTGGCTCATGAGAGGGTGCAAAGACAGTCATATACTTATGACTAGAATATTTTTAAGAAATTTCAGTGGAACTTCCCATTTATTTGGTACTGATATGAAAAAGTGGAATGAGTTGAGGTGAGGAGAGCCTGGTTTAAAGCCATTATTTAGCAGATGTTTGCAGAGGATTTTACAACAAAAAGTTACTATGTTTTGTCAAAACTCGTGATTTTTGTTAAATTAACTTTTATTTATTTATTCATTTTTAAAGAATTGTGATTTTGTACAAATATTTAAAGTTTATGATAAAGGTAATGATTTTAGTGAAATTTGACATTTGGTTACATTTGAGATTTTCTTTAATGAAAAAATAAGTTTGCCATTTTACATCAAAATTAGCAGTTTTACAAAAAAAGAGAGTCAGGTTTTCAAAATTTGCAATGATAAAAAAATTGTGATTTTTGAAAGAAAACCTCAATTTTATGATAAAAGTTGCAAACTTTGTGAAATTTGAGAGTCTATGAAAAAAATGTTTTAGGACCAAGTCCAGGAACTAGTGGGTTTAGAAAATAAGGAATAACTGTCCCTTTAATGGTAACCAGGATGATGCGTTTGAGACCCCAGTGCTATGTATTTGTACATGCATGTGTTAGAGAAAAGAATTCAATACAAGCCTTTCTCATTTAGTTAAGAGTAGAGCATACAACAGAGTAGAAGTGAAACTATTATTCCATTCACTGTGAATTGTCTGTCTCTCTTGGCAGGTGAGTCAGCCCTACCTGCATTGTGGAGGGCCTGAACCCGATCCAGGTATTCATTCACCTTGTCCTGGATTCCCTCCAGTTTGGACCCCGCCATCCCAGCGTATATCAGAGCCTGTGCTGCCTCCTGAGACACAGATGATAAAAGACACTATCCTTAAAAAAAACAAACAAAAAAACTACCACTAATTAAATGTGACTGGGTGATCATTAAACTTAATCTCTGAATAGACTCTCGGGTTTGAAGAAGGTTCCACTGAAGAGACACTTTAATGCTAAGTTTGACTTAAAAGAGAGAGAAAGTAGCGGATGCTCATCTTTGAGCAACCAACGTCTCAATAGACCTACCTTATAATAAAAAACTGCTTCGTTATATTTAGCATTCTGGTCATATGTTACGGCTGTTTTAGCAAATTTGACAGCATCGAGCTCCAGCGTCGTACAGTCCATCCTGAACGAAACTACCGCTGACCAGCGGACGCACTAGCACTAGCCGCTAGCAGAGATTCTCCAAATCAACACAAAGTCTGTATTTCGTTTGTCACGCCGTTCATTTCATCAGCTCGCAGAGAGCTTATTCAAAGCAGCTCATTGAAGCGTTAACAACCCAGCAGCCAAGACTGGTTAGTTCACACGTTTTCCTTTCCTTTCTGACAGATGACTATAAAACTAGCAGCACCAAAACAAGCGAGCAGTTTCCGGAAAATACGGATTGCGCAGTCGCACCCTGGTTAGTAGTATGTTGCATTCAAGTACAGTCAGAGACAGTAATTCAATTTTACATTTATCCGTTTTCTGGCGTCATATGCATATTATTTATTTACTATACCTTTAATAGATATCGATAATACTTGGCCAAACAACGGCGAATCGTGCCATTCATCTGAAAGTAATTCAACAAAAAGTTTTCCTGCGTGAATGTTCAAGTAGACGTACTCACTGGCTTAGTTAAACTGAGGTATAAACCAGATATTTACTATATTTCTTGAACTGCGTCTATTACCATTTAACTAACAAAGAGTCATGTTTTATGATTAGAAAATCCAATCTAGACTTCAATTATTGTAAATAACGAACTAAATCAATAAAATATGTAAATAACTTAAGCGGTTGTGGAGATATGTTGTTATTATTTTAGTCTGGAAATTATGACAACTTTGTATAACAATTATTACTTGGTTTTGCCAGAAATAAAAACAATCTCTTCACAACTAGATGACAGTAGCTCTACTCTTGATATGGTAAAATTGTGATAAGACAATACTTTATCAAATCCCCAAGGACAATACTTCATCAATCCCCAAATTGAAATTATATGTTGCAGTAACTGCAGCCTTGTAAACGTTTCGTCAAGGATAATACAGCGTCCTCTGCTGGTAAAACAGTAGTAAAAGTCTACCTTAAACGGCATATCTGGAAAAGTGAAGGGAATTTAGTTATAAACCTTTCCTCTAAAATATATTCACAACTGGTCCTCCTTAAATAGGCCTACATAATTTATTTTGTCTTGTCACTATCTTATTTTTATTTTCTATTTTATGCTACTCTTATTGTCCAGTGTTCCTCAGAAGGAGTCCTCTGCGCTGGGGGTCCTGTCGGCCATCGCTGCGGGGTGCTGTCCCTGGTACTGGCCTCTGGTTTGTCTGTCCTTGCATGTGCCTTGTGTCGGTGCCCCAATGGCTGGCCGGGTGGACTCCGGGTGCAGATGACTCCTGTGATAGTGTTTCCTCACCTGGCTTCTCTGTGCGCAGCCATATAAACATTTGTGTGTGTATGCGTATGTCTGTGTGGTGATGGTGCATGTGTGTGTGTGTGTGTGTGTGTGTGTGTGTGGTGATGGGATGTACGGGGGGAGGGAGTAGTAGGACATTGCTTTTTTTTGTAAAGCACCTTGTGTTGCCTTTTTGTAGGAAAAGTGCTATATAAATAAAGTTTTGATTGATTGATTGATTGATTGATTGTTCATGTTCAAAATGAGATGAATGCTCCCCTATGAAGCGGTCCACCGGTCTCTGTATTCCGTTTCCTGTCCACCACTCATACACCTCACAACTGCAGAGCCATTACAAGACTGCAACTGGAAGTCTGGACAAAGTGAAGAGAAAGGTTGAGAGTGAAGTCCCCTGTGGTGCTGCTGTGCTGCTGACCACACAGTAAGACCCACAACCATCCAACTTCACAAACTGTGGTCTATGTGTTTGGTAGTAATTCAGGTGATTGTGATAGCTTTTCCTGTTTTCTGTGGTGCCTTTTGATTAAATAAATGATAAATCAACTGAATATCATCAGTGACAGATACCAAGACAGCACCTCTTGAGAAATGTCATCTAATAGTGATTATGCACAATAAAGACCAAAAGGATGGACTGTTACGTTCAATATATTATAATGTTTATCATCTTTAATCAAATATCACATTCATTTATTTGTTTCTGATTTATAACAGAAGTTGAGAGAAAAATAGCCAAATAATGGATAGTTGAAATATGTTATATGCAGTATGTCTTTTGTTTGTTTTGTTTTAAATTTCACATCTATGCAGATTGGTTTGGTTAAAAAAACAAACAAAAAAAAACAAAAACAAACAGTTTGTCTCATCATTTAAGGCGGACTGAGAACTGTCAGCCAGCATCCTCAGCAGACTTGTCCTTAGAGCAATTTCATCTCCTCCAGGAAAATTATAACCATTAATGTCATACTAACATTTTATATTCTATATATTCATTCTGCCGTTTGCATACAAAAGACCAAAACAATAATGTGGCAGCATTCTTCTGTCAAGTAACTGTGTCAGAGTTTCAGATTAGCTCCAACGTAGAAATACTCTTCACTATTACAAATAATTTAAACTCTAAATCTGAAACAGTGAAACAGCTCCTCCTGTTGGTCAAAGGGTGGAACAGTGTGCTGAAGTAGAAACTGTCAGGACTGCATATAGATAACAAGGAAAATGAGGTACATCAAGAAATTGTTTTTAAACAAACCGCTCTTTGTAAATGTTCGTATCATCAATCATTGTCACACAGGGTTAAACAGAATTCAAAGATGTAATATTATACTTTTTTATATTCATTTGCTCCATAAAATCAGACCAGGTATCTGTTTATGTTCACTCTGTATTTATTGTATAAAAATTAGTAGGTTACTATTTTTGCAGCTGCCCCTCAAAGCTTTTTATATCCCGAGTATGTTAAACAGAGGGACTTGTTGGTTATGGCCATTATAAACAGGAGGAATGTTTGCTGACTGCTGTAATTCACCTTTCAGCTCTTAAAAAAGTCTTTATACATGTTTCAGTTATAACTAACAGCATTTTGCTTGTATACAATGTACAATCAATAGTCTTTGGTGCATTAATCATTAATACATGTTGCAAAACAATGAAAGGCTAAAATGCCTTCATCTAAATATATATGTAAACAAGATTTTATTTTTTGTTGTTGTTGCATTTATGAAAGAAAACAAAACCTGATGTTGAAAGATGTTCCATTTAAGTACATACATGTCTCAAAGAAACCTCTCACATATTTAAATTTTGGAATTTCCAGAACATTTCTGTTTTTCTAGTCATTACTTCAAACTAAATTAATTTCTCTCAATTTTTTTCACAAACCAAATTAGTCTTTAAAGTAAAAATTACATTTATTGCAACTACTAGGAATAGTTTTGGTTGATAGCTGGCCAGGACATGTTTCTTGCTGATCATACTTCTATCTCTTGAACAATTTTTAGTTTGGTGAACCTTGACTGGTATTTTTCTATTAGTAATATGCAATTTAAAAAGAAAAAAAGAAACAAATGTATGAGAATAGTTCCCTATTAGTCTCAATTAACAGCCTAAAGAGCTTATTTACATTTAAAAATGAAGACATCAGACCTGGAAACATTTTTCTAAATCATTTCATCGTTAAACACAAAACCTGCTAGAAAGTTCATATATGACCAGCATAAAAAATTTAGACTGATAAAGCTTCCTTTTCACAGATCCCTTTGTATTTCTCATCACATCTCACTGATTTCCATCCTCCACCTTGAAAAGAAACTGCACAATGACCGTTGGTACTTCCTTCTATCCAGGAGCTGAAGAAATAAAAACATGATCGTTTGAGAAGAGTGATAGATGTTATGACTTAAAGAGTTTGTAAAATGTCTCTTACTTGTCAATCAGATCATTTCCATTGAACCACTTCCATTTCCCATCTTCAACTCTGAGACCAAGCCAGCCTCCATCATTTCCACTTATCTCACTGACAAATGTCTGAGAAAAGCAGGCATAAATTGATCAAATATATTAAAATGTTCCAGTAAAACACAAACACGCTGTGACCAACAGTCTCTGGCTGTTCAAATCTACAGAAATCAGACTGTCTCTTCTTTTCTCTCTTTACCTTTTCAGCTTCATTAGACACAACAACCAGATATGAACTCTTTCCTCTGCAGTCTTGTTGAGCTTCTTCCCAGGTTTTCTTTACAAAGTATTCGACTTTGTAGCAACTGGCCTGATTACGGATCCAGCCTTTCTGACAACGTTCACATACTCTTTGTGAAGAATCTGAAATCAGCCGGTAAATCAAAAGTGCATAGTGATATTATAAATGTTAATTTTAGAAAATATTCTGAAAGATCTGAACTTACCACTGAGTTTCCCTGGACAGTATTGATCGATGCTCCACTGAGCTCGACTGACATTCATCACAGTCCACCGAGTCTCCAGGTCTCGTAGTTGTTCAGTGAGGGTTTTTGTCTGCATCTCCAGCTCTTGGTTTCTTGCCTCCAGCCTCTTGTTTTTCATCTCAAATGTTACAAATCCTGCAGAGTCATTGTTGAATAAGTTGATGACTGTAGTAGGTTGTCAAATTTTATTTTATTTTAGTTTTACTTTGTAGGGGCTATTGGTTAGCCAGTCAATTATTATATTTAATTCAGATTTTTTGTAACAACTATCTGGCCTGATGTGAATTAGCCCTTGTATTATACACTACAGTTATTAATGTGTACAATTTAATAAATAAACGTATAGTATTTGAAGCAAAGACATTAATGTGTAACCTTATTAATGTTAATTAACTTAATCAAAGTGGAAATATGGTAAAGTACCGATGGAAACTACTATCCAGCATATTAATTCTAAAAGAAAAAAAACAACACAAAAACAACTAAGCAGTTCACTTTCTAATTTTATTCATATTGTGTTAACACAACAGAAAGAAACCCAACAATCAATCAAATATATTTTTTGTGGTTATATGAATTCATGCATGTGTGTACTTACGGTAAATGATTACTCCAAAGATGATCAGCATAAAAACAAAGTAGTTTGAAGTAAAACAATAATACAATTGCTTATAGCGCTTACGGGAACGCCGTTTTCTTCTCACTCCCACATTTAACGAGATTTCTGTTGAGGATTATCGACAAATACAAATTTAATTTACATAGGCGCACACACAAATTCAAAGATACTTCATTATCATGTTGAACATATAAACATGGAAATTAGCAGAGCATGTACTCAGTTTAAAATAATTATTAAATAAATAGTGCACTACAATTAAATAAAGGCTGTAAATAAGCAGCAGGAATCTGAATCAATTTTTCTGTGTTTTCACTCACCAGTTGTACAAGAAGTTTCGTCCGTGGTTTCTCTGTGAATCACCACATTCCTGTGAACAGTCACTTCCTCTTCATCTTTGGAATTAAAGACAAAACCTTTACAACCTTTACAAGGTTTGTGTTAATAGGTTTAATATTTAGAAACTGCTATTATAGTAATGTGCAA
>JBAMYA010053470.1:0-31144 GCA_037176975.1 Arrhamphus sclerolepis | reverse complement strand
CTCAATCCCACTGACACACCTTCCCTAGAGGAAGCAGAGGCTGAGGACTCAGAGGTTGACTCATTCATCACCCAAGCCGAAGTCACTGAGGTGGTTCGGAAGCTGCCCAGTGGCAAGACTCCGGGAGTGGATGAGATCTGCCCCGAGTACCTCAAGTCTCTGGATGTTGTGGGTCTGTCTTGGTTGACATGTCTCTGCAACATCGCATGGCAGTCGGGGACAGTGCCTCTGGTTCGCATTGCCGGCAGTAAGTCAGACCTGTCCCCAGTGCATGTTGGACTCCGGCAGGGCTGCCCTTTGTCACCGGATCTCATCTCTGCTTTTTGCAGATGATGTTGTCTTGTTGGCTCCTTCGAGCCACTACATCCAATGTGCGCTGGAGCAGTTTACTGTAAAGGTATGCCCACAGAATTTATCAGTTTATTCTGATATAGAGCATATTTATGGTTGTATGACTGACTGTACAAGAGCAACGCAGCTCAAACCAGCTCAGTTTAAAGCTGGTGAATGAAGATTGTTCAGCAAAAGTTCAGAGAACTTACTGGACTCACCATCAAGCAGACAGACAATCCAGTCTTCCAGAGATCCAGCGTTCAATAATCCAAACTTGGCAGAGCCTGACTGCTGCTTCAGCTGTTCATGAAGCCAAAGGCAGACGGAGGAAGTTGCAGGGATTCCCCGCCAGCATGGACTTATTCTTCTGCTGCTCCAGGGAACCATCCAACAATCCATCTATACCCATTAATTCCTGTGGAGAGTCACAGGGGTCTGCTGGAGCCTATCCCAGTTCCCAGGGGTACCCCTTGGACAGGTCGCCAGTCCATCACAGGTCCAGGGAACCACACATTATACAAATCAACTACTTGACCTTTTTCAGATAAGAGGTAAACCTAGGTTATAGATGAGAAAGAGTCAGACACAGAGGGAACTTTGTTTCTGCAGGGTCACACCTGTTTGGACTTGGAAATCAGTTTTCAGTGATTTATTTTTTTGGTGAACAATGAGTTGCTTCACCTTCCTCTCTCAGTTCTTGTCTATGGCTGGTAGTTTGTAGAATTAGTAATGTAGCAGTGTTGAGAGTTGTTGTTGTTGTCCTTGGAGCTCCAGAGGATGTAGATGTTTTGTCTCCCAGGGGCAGATGGCTGGAACAGCAAACAGCTGTCTTTGATGTGCAAATTTGTTTTTGGATGCTCGCGTCACCACAGTGAAGATGAAAGACTGTTCTTGTCTCCCAGACTTCAGTCTGCCCTCCATGAGTTAGACTAGTCAGATGGATGCAAATTTATCTTTTGGGCTTGTTTATGTGTCCGGTCGGTTTGCCCGTCTTTGTACCCGCTGAAACTGAACTCGATGTCACAGCATCTCATTTCAGCCAGCAAAGTTCCCAGTAAACATTAGTCCGTCCAGAATCATTTTAAAACTGCTAGATTGCTCATCCTCCATCTTCCATTTTCTGCAGCACTCTGATTGGCACCCCCCAACCTCTCCAAAGTCACTGCAGACTCTTGGTCCTGGTCCCCCGGGTGAACCAGAACTACTGTGATCCTCAGTTCAGTAACACTTATTTGAGCAGCCAGAGTCTGACCCAGCAGCACCCACTGAAGACCAGCTGTGACACATCTGAGCTCCTTCAAAGAGCCCAAAATTAGATACAATTTCAGGTTTAATTGTACAAACAAATGTTACCAAAAATCAAAATACACACATTATTTGGTGTGTCGCTTCCACTTTAAGGTCTGAACTCTGACTGGATGATTGCAGACAATGGATTTTCTTTTTCTGACGTTCTGTGGTGGATTTACTTCCAAAGTTTGAGTCATTGTCCTGCTGTCACTGCCTAACTTCTAAGCTTCAGTTTGACATTATCCCAGAAGTCTTTGCTCTCTGGTCTGGGAACACCTCGACATCCCCTGTAAGAGCTGGAGGAGGTGGCTGAGGACAAGAAGGTCTGGTTCTCTCATCATCTTCACTCTTAAAAGTTCCAGTGGTTAATTTTATGTTTTAGGTAAAAGGACTGAAAAGATTAGAGGGTCTAGACTGTCCCTCCTTCTTTCTTCTTTAAATTATAGGGTTTTTGCATCTAATTTTGTGTTGTTGAGTCCTTTTTTTCCATCCAGTACAGTTATAAATATTGTATTACACCCAATAATCAGGACTGAATGACTGTATTTTGAAGCTCAAACTACCTCACACACACCAGCGTCTACAAAAAGCCTCCCCCGAACACTAAAACATGGTGCAGTACTCAAAGTTTTTAGGGTTTTTATGCTGCTTGATCCCATAAGCACAATCATTTCCCTCCTCTGCTCAGTTCAGATTTGTTTTCTTCAAAGGCTCAAACATTAAAAAAAAAAGAAGACAGTAAATACAAAACACCACACATCAGGTAAGCTGTCTTGTTGTCACGGCAACACTTGAGATTTTACAGTTTTAATCCTCCATTCAAAGTACTGAAGTCAATCAACCAGATGATTTTGACTGTTACAAGATCTAGAGTGAAAATCAGAGATATTACAGCTATTTCTTTATCTTTACTTATTTTAGTGTAGACACAGTTTATGTTCTTATTTGATATTTTATGGATGACTCATGAACAGAGATGTTTCCAGGTCCAGAGACGTCTCCTACGTTGGTGTCAAGTTTTTACTTTCAGTCTTGCTTGGACATACTCATATAGAGATGTGGATACATATTTATTTATTTATCTTCCACAACAAGGGTAACCAGTAGCAACAGAGCAAGTGGGAGCAGGATGGGGGGATACCAAACATGGTGCTTCAGAAAACAGAAGACTGAGGCTCAGCAATCTAGCGAAGCTGCAATCAAAGTAAAATGATTCAGGCTCTGGGGGACTGTCCTCAAACAAAAGTGGCGTAAATCTGAAATTCAAATTCAGATGTGACTGATTTGTCAGTTAGATGTTGGGTACCCTCAGAGGAAAGCAGGATGGTTAGACTCAGATTGATCATCCTGTGTTCTCCAACAGGATTTCAGGTTGAATATGACATCAACAAACCTCCGGGAAATCGCGTGAAAACCCTCAGGATCCTCTGCACAGAGTGTCGGGTTCCTTACTTCATACTAGTCGAGGACAACGCGGTCTACAAAGTGGTGTTGCCGTCCTACATGGTGACGGGTGGAGACGGGTTCTCCGTGATCAGGGACGGGATACTCAAGCACAACAGCGGTAAGACTCCTTGATGTATAGAACTTGTAAAAGAACTGGTGGTTTTAGAGACTTTTGTTTCACAGCTTTCTCTGCTTTGTTCCAGGGGACTTGGACATTACAGTTGTGTCTAACTACATCACACAGAGACGGAGAATTCATCCTTTTCTTGAAGGAAGGATCAAGATCTTCAACTCCACCTCTGGACTTCAAGCGGCTCCAGTGATTTTACTGGTCTTCCTGCTGTTCTGCAGTCTGAGTGGAAGCTTGTGACTTCATTCATGACCTGGATGTGGACTCAAAGGATTATGTCCCCATTCAGGTTATACAAGTCGGACTGGTATTGTCTCACTTCTGTGTGACACTTTTATTGGCATTAACTGTGTAAGAATAGCTGCGCACGTCTTCTGTGAAGTCCCCCATCGGTTTCTGAAATGTGGCTTTGAAGCCCAGATGTGCCAAGAGTGGTGCATCTAGCATTACCTCACATTCATCATTTACTGCAAAGGTTGCATCCACATCCAACTTCACCCTCAGACACTTCCCTCCGGGTCAGATCTGGATCGCCAGGTTCCAGGCAGCAACACTTACATCATTCAATTACCATTGAAGTACAATTTAAATACCATTTCAAGCTAAACCATGTGAAAATCAATTAAAATCACTAATTGTCACTGTTGAAGTTGAACGTTATACTTCCACTTAGAATGCTGTCTGGGGTATCTGAAAACTCATGGTTTAAATAAGTATCTTCTAATTAATTTAACATCATGACATGAAAATAAAATTCCACTCTTATTCAAGGTATTAATACAGCCAACAACATAACCGGTCGTATTATCTTTAAAGTGAGAATGATTATGCTCTTTTAGGGCCTAATTCACAGCTCATGTGGAATTCAACAACACATGAAGCTACACTGAAGATAGCGAGCTGTCAATCAGAAAAGGCATTCCTCTAATTATGTATAAGTGCGTGGTTTTTTATAACCTTACCAGATGAGGAACATAAAGAAATCAGCCCCCTGTAGTCGTCACGGGCGTGACATCTAACTTTGGAGGGTAAAACATGTTTGTGTATCATATTATAAGTGTGTTAATTTCTGCTGTAAAGTTGATATTTTAACATGAAGTTCAATGGAGTTTTTGTCCCAATTCCATTTACTTTATTTATATAGCAAGTTACACTAGTGGTCATTAGAGGAACTACACACTTTTGCACTAAAACTTTGGACTCACGGGCAGAAGTTACCTTTTTATTAAAGCTAAGGGAAACTTTGATGATTCAGTTCCTCTAAAGACCACTAGATGGCAGCTTCAGAAGCAAAAATATGAAAGAAACAATAAAGTCGTATTTCAGCGAGAGATGGAAAAGAACCAGTCACATGTTCTACCTCAGTGTGGAGCCAGGTTCCAGGCTTCCTGTTGATTTTAACGTTTGTCAAGTTTTGGTAAAGGTTTAAACATGGATGAAAGCTTCACAGTTGCGTAAAGAATGTGTGTGTGCATTTTAAGAAACAAATCATTGATTTAATGCTTTCCCATATATTTTCTTCTTCTTTTATTTCTTTTTAACAAAATATATAATTCGGTTTTCAGTTTGATTCCATCAGTTCAGAAACTGAACATCTGAATTTTCCCTTTTAATAAATAATGAATGGAAACTTGAACTGATTGGTGAAAAAAAAAAAAAAAAAAAAAAACAGTTTGAAAAATGCAAAACAAATTTACAGTTTAGTGGAAAAAAAGCTTAAGCTGATGTTTAGATCATCAAAGTAATTAGAATTCTCACAAAAACCAACCAGTTTTTCTCCTAAAACTCTGTGTATAATCTGCACTTTACTTGTCTTAATTTGGAGAGTAAAGAAGAAAAATCCATGTTTTTAAAAGCAAAGATGTTCTACTTAAATTTAATAAAGTGCAGAACATGCTGGGGCTCTCACATTAAAGGGCTTTTTTTATTCCTTCTCCAAAGGTGATTTGGTCAGACTGAGGCTCTGGCTGCTAAGGTTCAGGTGATAATTTGCTGTAATTTATTTGAAAAGAGAGAATATCTGTAAAACTTTGAGCTGATGGCAGCATGGAAGACGTCTGAATCATTCAGCAGTCGCTGCTGGTGCGTTTGTGATTTACCACCGTCCTGGTAAATGTTCATCATCGTGTTGAAACACTGCTGCAGAGTTTGTTCATTCATGTCAACAGACACTTATTAAAGGGGCCGTATAATGAAAAAAGACTTCTGAGCTTTATTTTCATTTATTTGTTTGTTTGATCCGAATATTAACTCGAAACTGACTGTTTGTTCTTATTCATGGCCACTTCAATCTGAAGCTGTCATGGAGATGTTCAGTCCTCCAGGGAACTGTGACATCACAGATCAGAACTGACCTTTCGCAAGCCCCGCCCCGCTTGATAACTGTTGCTAGGTCCGACAAGACATACGGACTTGCATAGCGATCTCACTGCCTCTCACTGAGTTCCCAGGAGGAATATTGGCCGACTTTTGGAGGAATAAGTTGAATATTTCAGATAGGAGCAGACAGAAGGGCTAGCAGTACACATTTGAAGGATATATTCGAGATGTCTTGCTCACTCGGTAACAAAATAACGATAAAATACGGATAAAAATAGAAGCTAAAACTTACAGATCACAGAGAGAGAGAGAGTGAACCACCACATCATAAAAATAAAGGAGCAACACTGTTCCTAAAAAGCTGGGTAGGTGCCTATGCACTTTCACAATTATTAAGAAGCAAAAGCAGTAGGCATATATAACGTAACATGGAGCAGGTTGGCTGGTTTTAGTTGTTTTTTTTATTTTGGGTTAAGTAGCTGGTGTCTGTTGGCATTATAATATAATACTATGGTTATTAAACATATTTACTTCCCTTGGAGACAAAGCTGTGCTTGCTGATTTTTGCGTTAACTGTTTTGTGGCCGTCCACAGTTTAATCCACAGTCTACACTTTTGCTACAAGCTTAGTACAACCCCATATGGCTGAAAATTTACACTGGTCGCATGTTGGTCTGGTCCTTGAAAGCATGGTGTTATTCATGCAAATCTTCAAGATGTAGCTTTGTAAGTTTGAACTGAGGAATATGATGCAGAGACGGAATGGGTGAAATCAAAGCTTCCTTTTCAATAAATGTAATCCTGCTGGTAGGTGATTGTAAATGGGTACTGGGTGGGTTGTTTTATTAATTTTGTTTTCTTTTGCAATTTTGTATTTGTATATTGTATGGTAATGTGTATTTTAACTGTGGGTCCCTTTCCATAAGCTTAATGCTTCTGGGGATTCCATTTTTACAAAACGGACACTAAAATCAAAAAATGAATGATGATATAAAATGATGTTTTGTTTTGTGAATAAAATGAATAAATAAATAGATCTTGTTTTATGTTCCTGTTGCACATCCACCCACATAGTGACTTTATAAAACTGATCATAGAAATATTTTTGCTCGTTTTCAGCGTACTTGGTTGTGTTTGTGCATTAAATGTTGTGTTTCTGGGCTCCTGGGGGCCCCACTGAAGACGTGTCCCTGTAGGCCTCATATGTAGAAGACAATGAGACAAACTACTTTTACTTCAATTCTTTCATTGAGTCTTTACAGTACTTTCATTAGTTGTGAAAAACTATGTTCTTTAATTGTGCTGCAGCCGTCAGATTCAGAATAACTTTTTTTTTTACTTGAGATCTCCTCAGTTCAGGGTTTATGACTGTGCTCCGGTTTTATTTCAGCTCTCCATCCATCCATCATCTATACCCGCCATTTCCTGTTCAGGGTCACGGGGGTCTGCTGGAGCATATCCCAGCTCACTTCGGGCGAAATATTTCAGCTCTTAAACTGCTAAATTAGTGGATTAAGTGGTGATCTGAACAGTAACCAGTAATCTGCAGCAGGTGGCGCCAAAGGAACAGCTTTTCCTGGAGGAGGAGGAGGTCTGACACACCTTCTCATCCTGGCTCTCCAGCCATGCACCTGCAGCCTCCCTCTTCCTCCTCCCCCTGCTCCTCCTCCTCTTCCTCCCGTCCTCCTGTCAGCGGTGTGCTCGTGAACTGAGCAGTGCGCAGACCCGGCAGCATGCACCTGGACAGAACCCGCCCAGTGGCGCCGGTACCGGGCTCAGCTGGAGCAGCATCAGGACCGGGACCGGTGCTGTAGAAGCGGGGATGCGGGATGGAAGAGGCTCGGCCGTGATAGCGCAGTAACCCCCCCGTCATCCTCCACTGAAGTTCAGGATGGAGAAAAGCGCCGAGAATCCGGCGGAGGACGTCTCCAAAATCCAGGACGAGGAGCTGCTGAAGTGGGGCAAGGAGGAGCTGGTGCGGCGGCTGCGGAGGGCGGAGGCGGAGAAGAGGGGCGTCATGGTGGAGCACGGCAATCTGATGAAGGAGGTGAACCGGAGGCTGCAGCTGCACCTCACCGAGATCCGGAGCCTGAAGGTGAGAGGGGCGGGGGCTTACGGTGGGGGTGGGGGTGGGGGCAGCCTGCAGCAAGGCCCACCCAGAGGGGCCCTACAGCAGCTGTGTGCGCATGAGCAGGGCCGCTTCCAGCTGTCTGAGGGCCCCCATTTTCTAAAAGTCTGCTGTAGAGGAGCAGGACCTTTAAGAGGATCCAGATGCAAATGCACACACCTGGAAGAACAGCTGGAATCTAAAGTTCAGATTCAGACTGAGCTGGAGAAATAAAGCTTTTCTAACGCTTGTTCAGGGATATATTGAGCCAATTTAAAGAATATAGATTTGTTAGAATAACAAAAATTGTGACTATATAAACTAATTTAGAATAGAGTATTTAAATTTAGAATGTCAAAAAAAACTTGGATGCTGTGACTTTACAAGCTTGCAAATAGAAAAATAAATAACAATAAATTAATGAATTAAATCAAGAATTCAGGATTTATAATTCCCAGGGAACAGAACACCCAGAAAATGTGACCTTTTTAAAACTCATGCATTTGGAACAAGGAAAAAACCCCAAAACACTTTATCTAACTCTAGATGCTCTGTGGATGCCCTCCAGTGGCTCCAGAGGCCTCACATCTGCAGATTCCAGCACGAAACGGCTCCGTTACGATGAGAACACTGTTGTGCATTGATCTGTATGTGATATAGAAGAGGGCTAACTTTTAGCATCTGTTAAAGCTAAAGTCACCACCACCTAACTGAAAATATCCAAACCTGCTGCTGAAGAATGACAGGTGAAGAAAGTAGCAGGTCCTCGCATAAAAACCTGATTTTCCAACAGTTTATGGTGTCTATGGAACCTTCAGGAACGCAGCAGTCTGCTTAACATGACACTCAATGAAACATCTGGAACATCTCAACTCTGTGTAGTGTATTGTAGGACTTTATGATTATTATTATTTATTTAAAATTATTATTCATTTCATGTGCTGAAGTTAAATATGGTAATTTGTCCAGTTAACATGAAGACTAATGTCAGCAGAGCTTAACTGGCTTCTATTTTGGTTTTTAATGACACTTAATTTGACAACTACACACATTTTATGTTTGTAAAAACAGAATAAAATCATTTGTTTATCGTGGGACATTAAGAAACACGATTAAGTGAAAATTTGAGCTCCATGAAGATTATTTTATTTTATTTTATTTTATTTTACAGTATTCAGGACTTCTGCTGGTTTCCTCCAAATGTGCTTCCGTTTTTTTCTTTCATGGTTCTGGTCTCCTACAAATGTGGTTCTGGTTTCCTCCAAACATGGTTCTGGTCTCCTCCAAATGTGGTTTTGGTTTCCTCCAAACATGGTTATGGTTTCCTCCAAATGTGGTCATGGTTTTGGTCTCCAAGTTCATGGTTTTGGTTACCTCCAAATGTGGTTCTGGTTTCTTACAAATGTGGTTCTGATTTCTTCCAAATCTGGTTCTGGTTTCCTCCTTTGTGGTTCTGGTCTCCTCCAAACGTGGTTATGGTTTCCTCCAAATGTGGTTCTGGTTTCCTCCAAACATGGTTATGGTTTCCTCCAAATGTGGTCATGGTTTTGGTCTCCAAGTTCATGGTTTTGGTCTCCTCCTTCATGGTTTTCGGTCTGGTCTCCTCTATTATGGTTGTGATCTCCTCCAAATGTGGTCCTGGTATCCTTCTTCATGGTTCTGGTTCTTGTCTCCACGTTGGTCTCATGTCCAGAGTTCATTGTTCCAGAAGGTTTGTTCCGGTGCAGTTTTGAATTTTAACAGGCTCTTAGACGTGTTTCTCTGAGCGTGACCCTCTCTGATCTTCAGGTAAATCTTCTGGGACGTCCACCGCTGTGGAGACTGACAGCTGTCTTCAGTGTTTTAAATTGAAGTCAAGTAGGAAATAATTTAAAACCCGTTTTTTCCAGAGTGATGTTCAGCTGCAAGACCATTGCTCATGTCTTTGCTTATCTGCACCTCTGGAAGCAGCAAGGGGGTACTTTTGATTGCCCACATTGTTTTATTTTTTTCATGTAGGCTTCATTTGTGTTAAATTAATACTGCACAGTGAAAAAAGAATACGTGTTGCGGTTTGAGGTTGTATTTCCTGATTCTGAGACCAGCAACATTTCTGTTAAAAGCAGCAACAGATTGTTAAACACCAACACAAAGCTACACTTCATGTTAATAAGTCTGGAATAAATAAACAAATGTGTCAAACTCAAGGCCCGCGGGCAAAGTCCGGCCCAACAATTTATTTTATCTGGCTTGTGAGAGCGTGCAAGACGAGATTTGAGTCTGACTGCCTGGTTAATTCAGTACTTTTATGTACTTTATGTATTTATAAACTGACATAAAAAGTGGAATAACTGAGCAGCTCGTTTATGTCAAAAAGTCATGATTTAGCATATTTACAAGAAAATGTTTCTTCAATAAAGTTTTATGTTTTCAGTTTTCATTCAAAGAAAAAAAAAATCGCAATTTTGTATAAAATAAAAATAATAAAAAAGTCTTGATCTTGCACAGTTTTCAATTTAACATCAAAAGTTTTATTACAAAGCAATTATTACAAAAAATTGTATTTTTACAGGAAAGAAAAATTGTGATTTTTGTGGAAAAGTCTCAGTTTTATGATAAAGGTTTTTGTGAAATGAAATTCACTTCTTTCAATGAAAAAATGATGTGATATAGTGAAATTCAGCAGTTTTTTAAAATGAGAAAAGTGTTTTGCTTTTGTTTTTTTAAATTTGTGGTTATATGAGATCATTTTTAAGTCTAGGAACTAGCAGGAAATCTGAGAACACAGCTAGCCGAGAAAGTAAACAATAACTGGCTCTTTCATGGTAACCATGGTGATGGTGTGGTCCTTCAATGGTAAATATCATGATAATGTGGCCCTTTAATGGTAACCATGGTGATGTTGTGGCCCTGTAATGGTATCCATGGTGATAATGTAGTCCTTTAATGGTGACCATAGTGATAATGTGGTCCTTTAATGGTAACCATAGAGATGGTATGGCCCTTTAATTGTAACCATGGTGATGACGTGGCCAAGGACGACGGCCCTGAACTAGAATAAATGGGCCACACATCAGTGCAGATGTTGGTTCAGAGCAGGAATGTGTGTTTAATCCCTGTTTTTGTGTACTTGTGTGTGTTTGTGTGAAGCAGGAGGTGAACCAGAAGCTGCAGGAGGACAACCAGGAGCTGCGGGACCTGTGCTGCTTCCTGGACGATGACCGGCAGAAGGGGAAGCGGCTGTCGCGGGAGTGGCAGCGCCTGGGCCGCTACAGCGCCAGCCTGATGAGGAGGGAGGTGGTGGTCTACCTGCAGAAGCTGAAGGAGTTGGAGCAGCGGCAGCTGGAGGTCATCCAGGAGAACCTGGAGCTCAAAGAGGTGTGTCTGATGCTGGAGGAGGAGAGAGCAGCCGCAGCTGGAGGTCAGGTCGGACCTGCAGGAAGTCACAGCAGTCTGCCTCAGTTGGGGGGGGGTCTGCTGCGGGACGTTGGTGACGGCAGCAGCACCTCCAGCGCAGGGAGCACAGGCAGCCCTGATAACCCCCCAAACAAACATGCTGCTCTCAGTTCCGGGTCAAAGTTCTCCTCCTCTGAAGCTGCAGGCAGGAGGCACAGCTCCACCTCCGAGTACCACACCTTCCCTCAGCCATGCCGTCCCCGCAGGGTCTCCCTGACTAACCTGGACCCTCCCAGTCTTCGAGGACACAACCCAGAGAACCACAGCAAGTCTCCGAGCCGGCTGAACTCAGACCTCCACCCCAGAACCTGCAGCTCTGATCTGACAGCTCAGAAGCAGCTGCTGACATCAGTTCAGGGATCACCCGAGTCTAGGAGGGGCTCGACTGCATCCAGTCCAGACCTGAGTCACAGACACCGGCGGGCCAGCGCGGCGGGGGCTGGCCGTGAGGGCCCCGAGGTGCAGCAGGACAGGATAGGAACCCCGGAGCACCTGAGAAAGGGTCAGGTGGTTGTTGGGAGTCCAGAATCTATACGACGCCACCTTCACTACCAGCACCGCCCTGGAGCGGAGTACAGCAAGGGGAGGTACAGCAGTGGCTCTGCTGGCAGCGAGGGGGGCCAGAGGAGGCCTGTGGGAGGGGAGATGACCCCCCTCCACCAGAGTCTGTACAACGGTAGGCACAGTACGTTTTCCTTTTGATTCAAGACCCTTTTATCCCAAAATCTGAGAGCCAAAACCAAAATCTGAGAGCCAAAACTAAAGTCTAAAATGATCCTCCTTTGAGGGAATCTGACTTCAAAAGTGCTAATCACGGTCCTAGCTGGGAACATTTCAGGATATAAATACAATAAGATAATAACAAGTGAAAGAGATGCTTCTCTAGACTAAGATTATCAGGTTATTCAGCAGCCAATCAGCTACTAGATCTCAGCTATGTCCCACCTCCTCTGCTATTGATTGATGTGGTGTTGATTTAGGTTAGGGTTCTCAGATTCTGAGTTTTGTTTCTGAATTGATGCCGTACACGCACCTCAACGACACGTTTAAGAAGCTGGAATGAATCCGTTCATCTTGTTCCTTTAGCTGCCAACAAACTCCACCCGTCTACCATGCAGCTTCCTCCGCTTGAGATGTTGAAATAAATAAGCTGTCCAGTTAACAGCCTAACATCGCCGTAAACCGTAAATTCAATTGAGCAGATAAAATCGATATATCGCCTGGTCCCGACAGCTAGATGCAACAAGGGAGCGCTTTATAATGGGAGTTAAATGAATCAAGCGTGAAAACCGAGCAAATGTATTTCAGGTCCGCTCGGCTGCTTAAAGGATTTACACGAGTCTTTTGATGTCAGCTTTAACAGTACGCATGTGGGAAGAAAAATCAATGCCAACACTTCAGGAGGGCTGAACAGCTGCCAGATGTTGTACGCTCTCCGCACACATGTTTGGTCCTCTTTCACTGGCTACATGTTCTGGTGCTAATACAGTCGTCACTGACGCTTCCCCACAGTTTCAGAGTGTGTGAACACATGTAGTTTAACCTTTGCTCTCCAGAGGTCTACATTCGTCACACTCCCTGATTACAGCTACAGACTGATGAACACATGCTCCTCATCCTTGGGGCTGTGATGCCTCAGCCGGTGAATCTGCGTCAGATGTGATGTGTTAGCTGCAGGCTACAGCACGCTCCACTGAGAGGACACGCTTCAGTGCTGGACCCTCGGGTCAGAGAGGAGACACGTCACACAGGATGCAGTCATTTTCATTACATTTATTAGACTGCTTTAATGTAGCAGAGACAGCTGCAGTGGCCCACATCTGACAAACTACCGTGACTGAGTGTCACCTGCAGTTCAATATTGAACAGATTCCTTTAATCAGTGGTTGACCAAGTTCACCATCAGCAGCCTGGCAGATTTTTTTTTTTTTATGGAGCTGCTTTTTCACCGCTGCAAAATGAAGAGTGACCATAGCTCTGAGGAAGTTAGGACTCTGAAACATTAACGTGGTGAAAAATTCAGAATTGTCCTGCTGAACGATGCAAAGACTTCCATGAAAGATGCATACATAAACTACCTGTACAGCACTGATGTTTCCTTCTCTTTCCTTTCCTTTCAGAGGTATGGACTGAATGGTTTATTTCAGGGATTCTTCTTCTTGTCTTGATTATTATTTCTTATTTCATTGATTCCCTGGTTTTAGTACCAACTTTTGAAAACATGTCTTTTGTTTTAAAGAAGATGGAAAACTTAATTTATTCACACTGATTTTATTCACATCTTAGTAAGTAAATGCAGAACCCCCCCCAGAATATCAGTTTATTGCTAACTGATGTGTGTGTGACATATCACTCTATAGATTCTGGAAGCACTACCAGTAGGCCCAGTTTAAACACCTGGAAACACTACCGATAGGCCCAGTTCAAACACCTGGAAACACTTCCAGTAGGCCCAGTTTAAACACCTGGAAACACTTCCAGTAGGTCCAGTTTTAACACCTGGAAGCACTGCCAGTCCAATTAGAAACTGTCCTCCAGTTTCTCTCCAGTATCTCTTAAACTAGTGAACAGAAGCTGATGGATATTGATGCCTGATGGTTCATAAACTCAGGCTCCACTCCTGGTGGTCTGTGGTTGGATGGATGGATGGATGGATAGATGGATGGATGGACCGGTGGCTGTGTGGATGGATGGAGGGACACACGGATGGACAGATGGACGGATGGATGGATGGAACGAAGGATGGACAGATAGACAGACGGATGGAAGGATAGACGGATGGATGGATGGATGGACGGATGGATGGATGGATGAATTAATGGATGGATGAATGGAGTGATGGATGGACGAATGAATGAATTAATGGATGGATGAATGGAGCAATGGATGGATGGATGGACGGACGGACAGATGGATGGATGGCTGGACAGATGGACCGATGGCTGGATGGATGGATGGCTGGACGGACGGACGGATAGACCGATGGCTGGCTGGACAACAGATGGCTGGATGGATCGTCCAGGGTCTGGTGGTGTTGGCGCTACAGAGGTTAAATGTTGTTCTGCTCTGTGAGACGTGTTTAAGGGGTCCAGCATTCACTTCAGTTCAGTAAAACTTAATGAATCCCTGAAGGGAGATCATGTTTTGCAGTGGTACCAACAGTAAATCTGGTGTTATATTCGCTTTAAAGAGTCAGTTGTGGGTGAAAGAATTCAGCTTTTTTATTCAGCAACGACAGCAGTCCCTAAAAGCAGCTCTCTGGTCGCTGCCTTCCTCACAGCTGGTGTAAATCTTCATTAAAGAGCTTTTGTCATGAAGCAGCACCTTTACAAATTGAGGCCATTAACTGGACTGGTCTTTCTGTGCTGCAGCCTCTGTCCACTAAATAATTGAGCAGACATTATGTGATTTTCCCCCTTTAGAGATACATGCTGTTTCCAGAAGTGATGTCACCTTCAGAGATGTGGCATCCATTTCAGATATTTAGTGGATCCACTGCACATATCTTACACTAGAGGCTGTAGGTACTGGTCCACCTACATCCACAATCCTGGGCCATCTGATGAAAGTTTTGTCATGAGCGTCAGATGGTTCCGGGCCAAATCCACCCGCCACTTCATCTTATCTGGTCCATTGGAGCGTTTAAAGATGATCATAAACTTTTAACTAGAACATTTCTGAGGAAACGTTTGATTCAGTTCTGACATCAGAAAGTGGAATAACTGAGGTGGAGAACAGCTGGTTTATGTCCAAGAGTCAGGATTTAGGAAACAAATGTCCCAATTTTGTGACATTTTTTATGAAATTTCCTTTTTTCTCTCTCTTTTTGTGACAAATAATCCAGGAATTTTTTAAATTTGTAAATTTTACAAGAAAACAATGTGATTTTAGTAGAAATGTCTTAGTGAGTGTAAAAATGAATAAATCAAAAATGATGCCTTCAGACATATTCTGAATGGATCTTTGCCTCTTTTTTTTTTTTTTTTTTAATCTCAGGCGTTCATGCCAAATTAAAAAAAGAGGTTGTGCCAGATTTGTGTGTCAGCTCATTTCCATCTGTTGGCCCAGAGGGAACAAACACTAATCACTTCACACTCATGTGCAAGATGGTTACATAATCACACAGTTATGCAGACGGACACTCGTCAGCATGTAAACAGAAGAGAAAGGAATAAAGTCCTGTTTAATCACAGGGGAGTTTTAATCTGAGACGTTTACCTGCCTCAATTCAAAACCGTAGCTGCAAGAAGAGTGGAAAGCTGGAACACTGAAAGCATGTACTTCTGGCTTTTAAAGCAGACTGCTGTTCACGCTGAAATGTCAGTTTCAGGTCTATTTCCTGCTTAATTTGTGTTTATGGCACCACGTCGCACATCGACAAGGATGAAACAAGCTCATGCAGTTGCAGGTGAGACAACTAACACTAAGATAATTACAGAAGAAACAAATGAGAGAAAGTCTAAAATTGAATTCACACAGCGAAAGACTGCAAAGGTTCCTCTGAGCTGCTTTAAATCCAGCAGATACTCTATGTATGTATACTGCCCTGTGTAAGAATGACATTTTAATATATTTAAAAATAAAACAAATGATGACCAGCTCCCAGCAGAGCCCTGTAAGTCCTTTTTCCAGGAATATAATATAATATAATTGCAACTTTTTGCCCTAAAAAAACTTTATGTTGTAAAATTGTGAATTTTGTATAATTTCAACTTCACATCCTATAATCACAAAAATTCCAACCTTTTTAATTGATACCCCAACGTCATATCATAAAATTGTGAATTTCGTATAACTGCAACTTTCTGTCGTAAAATCCGCGAGGCCTTTGTTGCAGCTGCAGCTGCTGCTGTGAACGTCTCTTTAAACAGATGTGGGGATTCGTCTGTCAGTGAGTGACGGAGCCAGTGGTGCAGCCCTCTCATCCATCAAACATTCACTCATCATCCCTCCTCCTGTCACTTCCTGTCCACCTTTATAAATCATCTCCTCTTCCTTTTTTATTTTTACGAAGCTCCATCTTCTGCCGGTTTGGAAACACGTTCGCTGTCTTTTTGGAGAGAAATGCCAGCAGATGTAGACGAAGCAGCTTAACTATAATAATAAATAGTTTTTCAAGCAGTCGCTGCATTTCTTGCTCCAGAAAGTGTCCGTGTTAAACATAAGCTGACTTTCTATTTGTGTCATAATTAGCCTTTTTCATGACCTTAATCCTGCTGCAGATGAGGTTCTCTAGCTGGTAAATTGTGTTTTCAATCCCCTGCTGTGCATGTTTATGGAAAAATGAATGAAGGGAATTCACTTCAGGAGCAGAATTATCCATGAGATGTCATATGTTTTACAGCAACACTTACGTGTGGAGAGGTCCTGAGAGCAGGTTTTGAGGTGGGGGGGGCATCTTCATCTTGGGCACTGAGCTTATGGTCTACCTTGGACATTTTTGAGTTCAGTCTCAAAAACCGTGGTCAGAAGAACTGCTGAGATTGAAGTCTCAGAGAGCAGAGTTGGACAAGCAAAAATACATTTATTAAGCCAGAGATGAAATACAGACATTAAAAATGAGTGAGTCAGCACACTGAGGACTCTCCTTTATAGGAACTGATACGTCCTTTGTTCTTTTTATCTTACTTCATGCAATTATACACAATTATAAGCATCATAATTGAGGAGACAAAGAGGGCTGTCATGGCCCACCAGGGTCTTCTCATGCTGCGTCTCTGCCGGTGTCAGGGCCTCCAGAGGACACTTTTACAACTGTGTGTTTCCAATTGATGTTTATGATACACTTTCAGACCACTGCTACGCTTCCAGCTGACCTTTTCTTGTTTCTTTATCTATAGTTGAGCGTTTATTTAATGCTCTCTTCCTTTATCTGCCTGGGCGTCCTTCATACACTCTGGCCTTGGAACATGCAGCACTCCTGCTTCCCTTACACACACATGAATACAAGCCTTTCATAAAAAATATGCACAAGCTCCTCAGTTATTAGTACCTGGAATATGAGTATAACTCCTCAGTGCCTCAACCACCACAGTTTTATTGCACATAGTAGGCTACTTCCAGTTAGATCATTTGACATAAATGTGACACCGTAATAAGAGACGGGAGCTGGGTGGCAGAGACTCCAGTAATGTACATTTTCTTCTGAGGACAGTGGACTTGACCTGCTACATAGATACCTACCTCTAGATGCTGCATGGTAGCGGTCCGTCTGCGTCTACGTTCCAGCTCCAGTTTAACTGGATTAGATCATTATTCAGCAGAGATAGTTGGAACCATGGTGATTTTATCAAATGAGCTTTGTTTGATAATAAATAAATGTATTATTTCTGGAATCATCCTCATGAAATCTAGCCTGATAGATCAGGGCAACATCTGGACAGATGTACTGAAATGATATTTCATTGTTTTTTATTATTTATTTATTTATTTTTTGTTGAGATATTGAAGGTTTCAGATTCAGAGAACCCTCCTCATTTGGCCCGAGCTCCTGCTCTTAAAAATGTTTATGCATGATCCTGTTCTTGATTCTTGAAATAAATAATATTAAAATTAAATATTAATATTAAAATGTCCATTTTTCAAATCTCATCTGCCAAATCTACATTTGTCAGATCTGAGAGGATTTTGCATCCATGTAGCTCATCCCCGACTGCCTCTGCTCCTTTCTCCTTATCTTTCTTTTTCTGAAACTACAAGGCTCTCAGGGGTCCTGATATCTGTGGACATTTGGACAAAAGACTGAGCACAGGCATTTATTTTCTTTCTCTGTTTGTCAAAGAATGCAGAAAAATGACATAATTATATTACACTTGTCCCGTATCAGTTTGAGGAGATTGAGGGAGTAGTTGACATCATTCATCTGTAAATGGAACTGGATATCAACAGTCTAAATCCCCTTTAAAGGCTTATTGGATGCGTCCCAGACAGTTTTACTGATGGTACTAGAGACCCCCTCTTCATTCCACCTCCAGATCCCATGATACTGATATTCCCTTCTGAGTCTATGCTTTCACAAATCAAGGTCCTTTCCTCTGTGGTCCAAGTTCAGAAAAAAGTCCCAGTTTTTGATTTGAAGCGCATGCTTCATCCTCGCTTTATTTTTGATTTGTTTTTAATAAGAAAAACCCCAAACTAATACAAAATTATCAACTAAAGACTAATGACAAGTTTAAATTAATAATAATATAAATTGCAGTCCTGTTCCCTGAACAGTAGGACTTAATTGATTCTAGAAGTATATCTGATGTGAGGTCAGCTGTTGGAGGCTCCTCCAGGTTTCTAAGCAGCTTTCTGAGTAGATTCTGCCTCCAGGTCGAGTGACAAAATTGGTAAAATGTGTCCAGCTGGTCTCTTCCTCACCTGCCACTGTAGCTGTGACAGAGTGATTTCATCCATCCTCATGCTCCAGTTACACCTTTCCAGTGCTCATTTCTTCCCTGTTATCGTTCTGTCACTGTCTCCTGAGGCGGTACAGCTGTGCAACGAAATGTTACAACATCTTAGTTCCTCCATCAGAGTGTTGGTGAAAAACTCCTGCTGGACCTCAGTGAGGAGTTTTCTTCAACTACTGAAGCTTTTCTAGCACAGAAGAGAAAGACTGGAATGAACCAATTAATCAATGATGGATGGATGGATGAATAGATGGATGAATGGATGGCTGAATAGATGGATGATGGATATATGAATAGATGGAGGGATGAACAGATGAATAGATGGATGATGGATGGATGGATGAATACATGGATGGATGGCTGAATAGATGGATGATGTATATATGAATAGATGGATGGATAGAGGGATGGTGAATATATGAATAGATGGAAGGATGAATAGATGGATTAATGATGGCTGAATAGATGGATGATGGATGTATGAATAGATGGATGGATGGCCTAATAGATGTATGAAATAGATGTATAATGGATGGATGGATGGATGGATGGATGGTTGAATAGATGGATGGTGGAATGGACAAATAGATGGATGAAAGGATGAATGTATGAAAAGATGGATAGATGTATGAATAGATGGATGGATGAATGAATAGATGATAGCTGGATGAATAGATAGATGGAGGATGAATAGATAGATGCAGGATGAATAGATAGATGGATGCTCATTGGCAAACTTTGTTTTTAATTATATTGGATTTGCGTGCAGATTTCTGTTTCTTACATGTGTTCATGTGTGTGTTTGTGTGTGTTTGTGTGTGTTTGTGTGTGTGTGTGTGCTGGGATCAGATGGTGGTACTGCTGAGCTCAGACAGAAAGTACATTCATGAACAGCTCTGACAAAATACATACATTTATTTCCTTTCCAGGGATCATGTAATATATTACTCTGGTGCTATTAATAAACATGAGCTGCACATCTGTGGAGACCTGCGGCTCTTTGTTCTGCCTCTGAAATAAATGTGAGAAGAAACCCTTTCACAAAGAAGCATCTGATCAGCTGGAGTAGATCTAATCAACTGGAGTAGATCTGATCATCTGGAGTAGATCTAATCAGCTGGAGTAGATCTAATCAACTGGAGTAGATCTAATCAGCTGGAGTAGATCTGATCAACTGGAGTAGATCTAATAAACTGGAGTAGATCTGATCATCTGGAGTAGATCTAATCCGCTGGAGTAGATCTAATCAACTGGAGTAGATCTGATCATCTGGAGTAGATCTAATCAGCTGGAGTAGATCTGATCAGCTGGAGTGGATCTAATCAACTGGAGTAGATCTGATCATCTGGAGTAGATCTAAACAGCTAGAGTAGATCTAATCAACTGGAGTAGATCTAATCAGCTGGAGTAGATCTAATCAACTGGAGTAGATCTGATCATCTGGAGTGGATCTAATCAGCTGGAGTAGATCTAATCAACTGGAGTAGATCTAATCATCTGGAGTGGATCTAATCAGCTGGAGTAGATCTAATCAACTGGAGTGGATCTGATCAACTGGAGTAGATCTGATCAGCTGGAGTAGATCTAATCAACTGGAGTCGATCTGATCAGCTGGAGTAGATCTAATCAGCTGAAGTAGATCTAATCAACTGGAGTCGATCTGATCAGCTGGAGTAGATCTAATCAGCTTGAGTAGATCTAATCAACTGGAGTAGATCTGACCATCTGGAGTAGATCTGATCAGCTGGAGTAGATCTAATCAGCTGAAGTAGATCTGTTGGTGCTTGAACTTTAACTTTTTGGCATAACATTACGACTTGACTTTGTATAACTGCGATATGCCGTATAGTCACATTTTGTTGTAATTTCGCAACACTCACAAATTATGACGTTTTAACTTGATATTGCAACTTTTTATAATAAAAATATTAACTTCTAAAAATGATAAAATGATAATGATAAAAATATGAAACATTACTAATTAATTTGAATTTGAAGAAATATGAATTTTCATGTAATTTTGTTAAATTGTAACCTTATGCTAAGTTTTGTTGTAAAATGGCAAATTTCACAACATGAAATCAGACTTGATTTCATGTTGTCTTGATTTTAAGATTGAAATTTTTTTTTTTTACAAAATTATTCACCAGTCCATTTTCCATCAGTTCAATAAAATTCAATTTATAGAGACTATGGAAGCTAGACAACGTTGATGCTATTAATTGATTCAGGACAATCTGAGACTGAATCCCAGGCTACATGAAGTAGTGTCCTTCAAATAAAAAAGAAAAAAACGATTGGATTGCAAAAGTCTTCTATAAACATGGAGCTGGCTTGAAAAATGCAGGCGTCCATGTGAAGCCACTGAATCTGCATAAAAAATCAATACATATCAGTACCCTTAAATGGTCAGGGGTGAAAAAAGAAAAAGAGCGGAGAAGAAGCAGAGAAGAAGTATGCGCAGAATCCTTCAAGATGTAAGCAAACAAACAGAAGAAGGAGAAGATAGAGCAGAAGCTGAAGCAAACAGGTGTGGCTATAATGTTACTACTGAACAAAGAATTGTACCTTGGTTGTTCACACAATGACGCTCAGATGGCGTCTTTGGAATTATGCATTCTGGAACCTGACTCAAAAAGACACGGTTTCAAGCTGTGAAGATATCATGTGAATGAAAGGCCTCCTGGATAAAAATGTGTTTGAATTCACCCTGAACAGGCTTCATGTCGTTGGGAGTTGATTCCATAACAGAGAAGCCTGATAGCTAAAGGCTCTGCCACCCTTTTTAGACCCTGCATTCAGGGAGCGGAGTGTTCTTCTATAAAATTTCAGATATATTGGAGCTATATCATTCAAAGCTTTGTATGGAAGAGGTAATATCTTGAATTAAATTCAAAATTTGACAGGGAGCCAATGTAAAAAGGTTAGAGCTGGATAGATGTCATCTCTATAGCCAGTTCTGGTTAGTACTGGTGCTGCAGCATTCTGGACCAGTTGAAGGTTTTTAACAAGGGTGTTTGTTCAGCAAGAAAATAATGCATTTCAATTATCCAGCCGAGAAGTAACAAACACATAGATTCATTTCTCTGCGTCTTCTTGAGTCAGGATTTTCATCCAGAAATATGTCCGTCTATCCGTCCATCCATCATCCATCCATCCATCATCCATCAGTATATACATTTATCCATCCATCCATCATCCATCAGTTCATACATTTATAATCCATCCATCATCCAACTATTCATCATCCATCAGTTCATCCATCAATCTATCCATCCATCCGTCCATCCATCCATCATCCAACTTTTCATTGATTCATCTGTTAATCCATCCATCCAGACAGCTGTCAATCCATCCATCATTGGTTCATTCATCCGTTAATCCATCTATCCAAACAGCCATCCATCCATCTGTCAATCTATCCATCCATCCATCCACCATCCAACTATTGACCCATCCATCCATTCATACATACATACATACATCATCCAACTATTCATCCATCCATCTGTTAATCCATCCATCCATACAGCCATCAATCCATCCATCATTGGTTCATCAATCCATCTATTAGTCCATCCATCCATCCATTATCTGTGCACTCATCCATCCATCCTTGTTTGGATCAAATAATTCTCCACCTCTTGTGGATGTAACCTGACTGAAAGAGAAAATGTGACGCGTGCTGACAGGCGGCTGCAGGCTTTACGAGTCTGAGGGCTGAAAGAGCAGCGGCTTTAACATCAGTGATGTGTCATAAAAGCCATATATCCAGCTGAAGGTCACCGTCTCTTCTGCAGCCTCACAACTCAGGGTGAAGCATGCACATCTCTCTACTCTTCTCTTTCTCCTGTATGTGTTTTCTGCTTCCTTTCTTACATACTTCATTTTTTTTAATTTCAATTAAATCTTGATTCAATTTAAATTACACAAACTACTGCTTTGGTCTGTGTGACTACCAGAATCTAGAATTAATCCAACCTTCTTCAGAGTCCAGTTGAAACAGCACAGATGAACTTTGGCTCCCCCTATAGGCAGTGGAGATTCAATCGCTTCTCCAATGATGTCAAAGATTTACTTTGATGTGGTTTGTTGAATTTCTTTCTTGAAGTTCTTAGTTTCCTTTGCAGTGATGTCAGTGAACTAAATTCTGCGCTTGTAAAAATGTATTGGGTGTTTTTTTGTTTGTGATGAACAGAATGAGACTTCTGGTGGCGAAACAGTGTGACCCGGCCTGTGTCGAGGTTGGTCTCACATCCTGACACTGACCTCGTTCTCGCATTGACGTGTTACACCTCAGATTTGTCCCAGCCGTCCAGGCTGTCAGAGATGGAGGACAGGCTCCAGGCCTCCATCACAGCTGTGTTCTCTGCTTCGCTTCAGTGCATCTCCATCTTTATGTCAGAGTGATGGGCAGAGGGACAGCAGGAGTGGGTCATGTAGAGGAGAAGCAAGGATGAGCTGAGATGGTTGGTATTTTTATTTTCTAATATTTGGTTTTTCATTCGAGGACACATTGTGAGAGTGAGAACAGAAATGGGAAATGAGTGATCACTGAATTAAGAACGGATCATAAATCGTCCATTTTTATGTTATTTATTTTAATAAGTATGATGTCATGACAACTTGTCATGATTTTTTTTTTTTTCAAATTTATCCACTTCATTGACGACCCTCACTGGTACCTTCACACCAGCGTCTCTTTTGGTCGTGGTTGACATTGGTGGATTTGAAGCCATATATGTGGGAGCCTGATGCCATCTGCCCAACCCAGAAATGGGGAAAGTGGCAGAACGAACAAGCCTGCAGTTGGTCCGCTAACAGTTGGTGGAGGAACTGCTGCCTCTAGTGGCCAGTAGAGAAACTGCAGTCACATGAAAATGGTTAAGGAAGCAGTTTTTCTTCTTAACTGGAGCACAGAATACGTCACAAGTTACATCACACACTTCTTAGGTCTTGTTGGGTCCAGAATGTATAAGCTAACGCTGTAAAGTTGGGGGAGCATCCTTCTGTAAGTATTACACAACCACAGAGTGTGAGACTCATTTATTTGGCTCAGGTTTGATGGCGGTGGAGGAGGGAAACATCTAAACAGCATCAGCTGGACTGGGGAACGCTGATCAAAGGACACACACATATTACACAGCAGTTAAAGGACAAAAAGAGCTTTTCTGAATCCAAGCGAAGACTCATTTGTGCTGCGCATGATAATAACCCGGTGTAGGTTATTTATTTGAAGACATCAAACAGGCTTGGAAGTGACACCTGGACACTTACGCTCTGCTTTTTGTCCTTTCACAAAGAGGTTTTAAATAGGTTTGTGTGTATCTGCTGCTGTGAAGTGTGTGATGGTCAGTGCTTCATTAGGATACAGAGTTGAAACAGAAAAAAGGGGCCTTCAAAGCAGTTGCTGGTCCAGTTAGCAGGGCTGTCCTGAACGCCGGCTTCTGTTTGAGGCCTGACAGATAACCTCTTTTCCTCCCTCGGCAGCTGCTCCTCGTGGATCAGTGACGGATGTGGTAAAAACTGCCGCTTATGTAACGACAGCTCTGGGCTCTTTAACATCATGCAGACGTGGAGCACCAGCGACACGCCTTGCATCTGGGAAAAATATGGCACCTTCATTCTTTTACAGAGTCAGAAATGACGAAATCACACATCATTATTTATTACTGACTTATAGGAATGACGGGAACTTCATCAGTCTCTCACAATGTTCCTTCACTTCATTGAAGTTCTCCTCAGCTCCCTGAAGCTCCTACCACAGCGTCCAGCTGGGCATCTACTGGCTAAAAACTTGCCCCGATCCACAAAAACCTGCTCCTGATCCACAAAAACCCACCCCTGATCCAACACAACTTGCCCCCGATCCACAAAAACCTGCTCCTGATTCTCAGGTTAGTAGCGTGCTCCTGCAGCTGGTCAGTCCAGATAAGCCCCGCCCATGGACCGCTGTATAATATACATATAACGATATGTGTACGTAGGACATCAGACTGTCTGTGTGTAGTTGTATCATAAACACTGAGATTAACAAATATGAGGCGTATCATTGGTGATAAAATACTACATATATTTATAGGTCATTTATTGCTGATAATACTCTTACTCATTGTAACATGTTGGACTGTTTGGAAAAAAAAAAACATCTGTATGTGCATCTGCATCTTTGTGACCATGAAAGACTTGAAACTGAGTAGATTTTAGAGCATTTTAACTCCAACTGTAACAGTAAGGGACCCATCCAGCACAGATAAATGCTTTAAAGAAGTGATGAAGAGCTACAAAGAGATAACGACAGTAGTATTTGCACTTGTTTCAAGTATCACCAGTCCTGGCAGCTCCAGAGGAAGCTCATGTTTAGTCTTCAGATGGCTGAACAGGAACTTTTCCTGCTGATCAGAGGTGATTACTAAAACCACATAATCTGGTGAAATTGGCCTACCGTAATTACTTCCAGCTTGTTGTGCTGCAACAATTGTTTCTCTAAGACCATTGGTGGTGTTATATGCTGTTGTTCGTTTGAGTCAGTGTTTGCCTGAAGGCCCGCTGTGATCAGATGGTGTTTGTTTTTTTGTTTTTACAATCAAAAGTCAGGTTCAGGTGGCGGCTAACGGGAAGAGTCTGGAGCCATAAAAGGAACACAGTTGGTTGCAGAACAGTAAGAATGAGGCATTGTGTGATGCTTATTTAAAGACAACAAACAGTCAGTGGTTTTACCCCCCCGCAACTTACACACACACAAACACACACAACTTTGACTGTGAGTGATGCCTGTTTCTGACCCCTGCTGATTTCTTTTGCAGCTCTGATCTCTGCTGGCTGCTGCACCAATCCCTGTCAGAGTGTGAAGATCTGGGACAGGTGAACACACACACGCGCACACACACGCACGCACACACTCACTCAAACAGTTAGATGAACTCCACAACAGCGTTCAGACACAACACCTGACGTTTACCTCGCCTCCCTCCATCAGTTACACTACAACAAGCGGCACTTAAATAAAATAAAGAAAAGCTTCTAAATTCTGGGTGAAAATGATTTGATGGTAGTGAAATGATCTGTTCATGCATCAAGATATTAAACTTGTTTCCATTTTAGATCAGACAGACCTTAGAGAGTTTAAAACATATAAAATAACATTAAATGGAGCTGAATTTCTGATCAAACTACGTAAAGAAAAGAGACTTGCTCCTGCATCAACTAGTGAAATGCACACAGACTTAACAAATAATTCAGAAAAAATGAAGACCTGGGAACATGTCAAGTAAAAATAAAAATTAAATAGAAAAAAAAAAATCAATTTAAATAAAATATTAAAAGATCAGTACTTTAAATAAACAATAAAATAATATTATTATAAAACATAAAATCCATGCATTTGAACAAATAATAAATAAATCACATAAACAGAGTAATTTGTTCTTCGCACTGCAGAAGCAACTCATCATTTAAAGTAGATGTTTCTTAATGTCATCAGTTTATGTGGTTTATTGAAAGAATATTTTTATAGAGAAAGAAATGTAAAAGCTGGAAGACAGTCGCGTGTACGTTTATACGTGAGTCACTGTCACGGTTCAGGGTTTGTTGGGTGTTTCCTGTTTTATTTTGAAGCCCTGTCTGTGTTGTTGTGTTCTGTTTGTCTTTCCTGATCTCTGTTTTCCTGATGTGTTTCACCTGTATGGAGAGAAAATAGACTCAATATACCTGTGTGTAGCACTTGATTTGTGTGTGCGTGCTACTTTCTTCGTGCATAGTACTTCTTTTGTGCACGCGCACTACTTTACCAGTTGGTGGCTAAATCTTTGTACTTAGCATCACACATCAGTGCAGTTTGAGGTGACATTTCCTTGATCCATGAAAGTTATCTCTGAATTGATCACAAGGCTAACCTATTTTTATGATGCCGACTATCATGTCTGGCTTGTCTGCCCAGTCCCCTTCACAGTGGTCCAGATTCTAATCTCTAAACTTGCTAGTCAATTCAACAGGGCGTTTTCTATTAGCCTGACTGATGAACTAACGAAAGGTTAGTTTAGTCCCATTACCTGACGTTCTTTTCACATTGAGTTTGTGGAAATACATGTATAATCTACATGTATATATAATCTATTTTGTATTGGTACACTCATAAGAACACACACACACACAGTATAATAGTACATATATATACATATATATGTGTGTACGTATATGTATATATATATATATATGTATATATATATATATCTTATGTTTGTCTATATGTTATTCTTATGTTTGTTTTTAGCTTAGTTCACATTAACTCCTGCTAACCGAGAAATGTGTGGAGGACGGTGCATCAAAGTATCCGGCACATAAAATGTTATCTGAAATTATCTTAAGTACTGGCTGTCTCATTATAGTCGGATAGCAAAGCACGCAGGTTTAACTTATACTTACTTCAGAGGATAGACCATGCGATGTCCCGCCATTACTGTCTTTTTGATTCCCGATTTGTCTGTCAATTTTTCCCATCCAAAGTACAAGTCCACCACCTAGTAGTCATTGCTTTAAAACATGTAGTTTCATTTGTACGGCTCATAAATGCATATATGTACATATAAGGAGTTGTAGAATATTAACAAGTAAATATGTTATAACCACAGAGTGCTGAGATATTCCTTTTTACACAGATCCGCCATTTTTTCACAGTTCAGTACATGTTTAGAGGGTATCGAGGGAAATAACGTTTGACTCGGAGGAAAATCCGATGACCCAGCTTTCCACCAGCACTTAAATGCACCATGTACAGACAAATCTGTGGCGTGAAAAGCGTCTCAAAACGTCTCCTGCTGCTCTGTACGTACATATAGATTTGTGTGTGTGTGTATCAGGCGATTTGTGCATGCGTGTTTAAAGATTTGTGTGTGTAGGACTCTTTTTAAATTTCTAATCATCATTTTGTCCGTAACTTTGGGCGAGTTATGGACAAAATATTGTTTACGGTTTACAAATCATGTTTTACACATACAACCACACAAAGCTAAACACAGACCGGTTTACACACGCACAAATCAAGTAGTATGCACACACAAATCAAGTGCTACACACACACAGGTATATTGAGTCTATTTTCTCTCCATACACCTGCGTCGCGTTACCCCTGTGTGTATATAAGGTCTTGTCTTTGTCTGCCCTGGTACTGTTTCAACCCCCCGTGTTCATGCCTGGATTTCTTACCGCATCTTTTGAAATAAATCACGTTTCTGGATTACGCCTCTCTCCATCTCCTGTATCTGAGTCCTACAATCTCACCCTTCCTGACAACCACATCTGGACAGATGTACAGTGGTGTCAGAAATGTACAGAGACACTTTACAGGGATAGACTGATCTGATTGGCTCCCCAAGACCTTTGCGTATTTTGAGCTCCAACGGAGGGTCGCATGGTGGAGCGAGCATCATGGTATGCGGGTGGTGTCAGATCTATTTATCACATACCAGGATCATGGATCAGTCTGAGCACATCAGAATACTTCAAGAGGTCATGTTGTCTGATGCTGAAGAGGAAATGAGTGTTTCAATAAGACGATGAGCCCAAACACACCAGTAAGCAGCAGCATCTTGGTTCCAGACCAACCAGATTAAAGTTATGGAGTGACCAGACCAGTCCTGGAGCGTGATCCAATAGAAAACATTAAAAACAAACATCTTTTCACATGACTGTAGGACCTGAACTCCTGCTCAGGTTCTAGGTGACGTCTATAGTAAATCACATGACTGAGAGCAGGAGAGGGGTCACCCCGGTGTGACCTCTGCTTTAATGTACCTGCTGAGGGATGGGACAGCTTTAATATTTAATGATGAAGCAGGTTTTAATGGGGGAATAAATCAGCTTCCATCTTCACCTGGAGGCTTCTGATTCCTGGTTTCTGCTGAGCGCACCAACACGTACAGACATGAAAGCTGCTTTTACCACTCCTGAACAAGGAGTTGATTTAAAAACCGTTGTCTTACGTATACTTGGATATGCATGCCATGGAGTAAACCAACAGAATTATGGACAGAAGTAATTTAATGCTGTATGATCTTCTGAAAGAACCTGGGCAGACTTGCTGACATCCTTAAAAAGGATTGTGAATCATTGTATTATAGTCATGTCCTGACCTTTACACCATCAGAGAATGATGTTGTGCTCTAAAATGGAGTTGGTCTCCATTTTGCAGCTGTAACAGCTGCTTGCCCCAGACTCTGGAGAAGATTTACTCTGTAGAGCAGGGTTCTTCAGCTCTAATATGAATTTGGGGGTAACATCCAACATCAGCCACACCACCACCAGACACTCATTTACATCCACCTTACTACACTATATCGACACCAATGACCATGACGTCTTCTGTCTTTCCTGCTTCACAGTTGGTGGTTTTAGTCCTCTGACAGAATCAATCTCAGATACAGATAAAGTCTGTTAGATCAGACTGTCAAGAGGGCTCAAGGACACATTCACCCTCACTCTCACTGATGCACAAGAAAATTTAAATTTGCCACAAGATGAAATTGCATATGAAAAAGTTTTTTTTTGTTTTTGCCAATCTTGGTGCTAATCTATCACATATTTGCAGACACAATAAAAAGGATGGGGAAAAAAATGACTAAATGTATTCACTGATGAATATAAATTTATCATTTTTCATGGAGGTGTGGCAGATGCTTGACTGACAATTTTCTCTTTCTTTTTGCTTCCCATGCATCTTTAAATTGCATTCACTCTTTAAAATTTATTTTCTTTCTTGGACATTTTTGCTTTAAATCCATGACTTAAGCTGTAGGAAATTGTCATGCGGCAGAAGGAAGAGGACTCAAATGCAGGGCTTAGTAGTAACAAACTCAATCTTTTTTTTTAAATGAAATCAAAACAAAGCAAATGACCGAACTGCTGCAATCAAAACAGAGGCAGGGGCAGGTCCAAAAACACAAGACGGGGGTCAAGGATCACTGGAAGACAAAAGCTGGAGCATTAGGAACAAAGGACAAAGACGAACTGGCAAAGGGAAGCTGGATGTGGTGAGGTAATAGAGAGTGGCAACGAGGAACAGGTGAACAACATGAGGGTGTGGCAGAGGTTGATTGGAGGAGAGAATCTCCAGGAGTGGAGCCGTCAGAGCTGCACATGACAGGTTGGACATGTGCATCTCAGATGCCCTCAATGACACTAACAGAACCAGAACCCCCTCCGCCTCTGGACCACACCATCCATAAAACCTGGAATGACTCTGACTGACTACTGGAAATGTGGACCAAACCCTGATCAGTATGCTGACAGTTACGTGATTTAGTTTTCCAGAACTTCAATATAGACCCATGATTAGCCATCACTGCTGGATCAGTACTCTCCTGTCATCTCCCCAGGTGTTCCAGAGGAGGATGGACGGCTCGGTGAACTTCTACAGAGGCTGGAATCACTACAAGATGGGCTTTGGGAATGCTGCTGGAGAGTACTGGCTTGGTGAGAACTCAGACCAATTTCAATTCAGTTTATTTATGTACAGTTGGTCTCAAAGCAAAATTAAGTTTCACATAGTTACTGTATATTTTCTTGTTTAAGTGTTCAGAGGTCAACATTATTCAGTGTAAAAACTGAATACTCAAATTGTTTGTTTTACTTACTTGATGTGATGGGGGTGACTGTGCTGAGTAAAGCAGGTCCATTCTTGGTTTAATTTTGGAGAACTCGAAGATCATCTCCCTCATTAAGCTGCGATCTGTGTTTATTCTTGATGGAAGTCAGTGCGGAGAAAGTCTTTTCACATAAAAAAGTAGAGCCAAATGTATCCAAAGCGGCTCTGGACAACTGCGGGTACTCATTCTTCACCGAAATCCAGAACTCATCCAGCGTTTTGGTCCTCGGGGTTTGATCAGATGAAAGTTCAATCAGCGCGTCCTCCATGTCTGAAGTCAGATGATTGTCCTTGGCAGTGAGAAGAATCCAGTCATGTTTGTCCAGGGCACCTTCTTCTGGGGAGTATTTGTTAAAATGATCCAAAAGAGTCCAGAGGTGATCGATAATGGACATTTTAACAATATTTACACTCAGTAAATTTTCTTCAATAAATTCGTCCAGTTCGGTGAACGTGTCTCTGCGTCCTGTTTTTACGTTTCCTCTCTCTGCTTCATCACTGAGGGACAGGATGCTTGTGTTTCGCCCTGCAGTGACATGTTTAGTCCGTTCAGTTTTTCAAATATTGAAGACAAATATGCCAGCCTTGTTGTCCGTGAGTTGTTCGGCGAGTGGAGATCTTTGGTCTGTGAGAAGAATGTGCACCTCATCCTGCAACTCATACAGACGTCTCAGCACGTTTCCCCGAGACAGCCAGCGAACCTCTGTGACGCTCTGCTCACATTTCGTTCCAGAGAGTTGAAAACAGTCTCGTATTAAGTGGTTGTGACTTTATGTCATCTTTACTGCTGTGTCAAGAACGTGATTAAACTCTGCGTTTAACGTTTTACAAGCGAGAGCCTCTCTGTGTATGATGCAGTGCGTAAAACAGACATGAGGTGCCACTTGCAGGACTTGTGCTTTCAAGCCTTTCTTTTTCCCAGCATTCCTGCACCATCTGGTGAACAACATCCATCAGCACCATTTTTCCACGACCTCGTCCCTCCCATCCTCTGAACTTTTCACACCCTGCCGACCATTCTCCAGCTTCGATCTGCCTCGTCCCTCTGT
>JBAMYA010053450.1:0-31155 GCA_037176975.1 Arrhamphus sclerolepis | reverse complement strand
ACAAAGAACTCTGTATAGTCAATCATCGTTAATTGCAAATGAATTGTATTTTTGTAACACAGATTATGAAACATTTTAATTGCACCATACACTTATATTATTATTGGCTTACTATTTTACTTAAAGAAGGTAACATTGTGGGTATTTTGTGAATTGAGTCAGTAAGTTGTTCCTCTTCCTCTCTTTGTCCAAAAAACAACACGACTCTACTTCTACATGGAACTTTCCTCTAAAACAAACTGCATTAAACAGTCTTCTGTCCGTTTACATATTACGACCAACCACAACACTGTTGGTGGTTGACCTTTGCTTAGTCTGACGTGTGACGTCATGATCTGATAACTGAATTCACAAACAGTGCTCTGGTGTTTAATCACCATCAGCTGGAATGCAGCTTTTTGATCAGTTCACCAGCCTGTTAACAGACTTTACAGCGCTCAAGATATCATTAATACATCATTAGCTTGTGAAAGTCACCACAGTGTTGAAATATCAGATTAAACTGAGGCTATCTGAAATGATGAAACAAAACGTTGTGCTCTTTCTTTCAGTTTTATCATTGAAACACTTCACATAAGTGATTAACTGCACGTGTAATGAATTTGTGGGAGACGGGCTCGTGAAAATACCAACATAATTGTTCATCGTTCCAGACCAGACACACATTCTTCAGTAATGTTGCTTTATTTGTTTTCTCAGTTATCCTGAAAATAAGAAAAATATATTAATAGAAATAATGAAACAATGCAAATAAAAAACTTTCAGTAACATTTTTACTGATTGATACATCGTGAAAAAATGTTGTATTTATTGACGTGTAGTGATAATCATAATTATAGACCAACGGTATGCAAAAAAATGTAAATATTGACATAGAAATAAAGAGGTCGATGGTAACAGCAACGTTATTCTGTGGCTGAGATGTCCAACATACAGTTTATTCTCTGTGTATCTTTCCAAGACATCGGAGTTCAAAGAAAAAATGTGCTCATGCGACAGAGGACGAGCCACGCCAACGAACAGCACCATATTCACACCAGAGGGGCAGCAGCTCCTCGCATGTCTTTGTGTTCAGCCGGAGGGGTTTTCTGAGAGCCGTCTCATGTATTCACAAACATCCACTGAAAGGGTCACCGAGTAGCCACAGTCGCAAAGATCTCGCTGTCTCACATAAGAACACACATTAACGCACACGCAATACCTGCTACTGGACTTTTCTTCAGTCAGGTTTTATTCTTTTTCATTTATTTCTCTGAGAGCCGCAGCAGAAAGTGTTATTCAGAGACTTTGTGTGTGTGTGTTTCCTTTTATGTGCTGACGTGGGGAAAAAATCCCCACAAAAAACAGGTAAATATATGGTTAAGGCTTTTGGGCAAAATGTCAAGAATACGTACGACAGCTCTGTGCACGTATAAAATGTCAAATGAATAATTAAAGGGAGGGAGAAAAGGATAATTGGTGTAAGTCCTTTGGGAAGATTTTACTGTCCTTAATGGAAGCAGATGAGACAACGGAGAGAAGATTCAAGTTCTGCTGGCAGGAAGCAAACTTTTCCTGCTTTCTCTTTGGTTAATATGACAAAGAGCTGCTGCTGACTGCCATTAAAGGAACATCCTGGAGTTAAAACAACCCCAGGTCTATTATTAGATGGCGAGGAGTGTAAACCCTCTTGAGGGACCAGAATGATGTGAACTGAAGGAGCTTTGAGTAGAATACATATCTCCAGTAAAATAGCAACAGATGCTAGCACTCAGGGTAATCACCTCACACGACAATGAAATGCAATATTAAACCTTTTGAAAAGACTCAAGGAAAGGTTCTGTATGGACAAACTTCAGGAAGCTGGGAGAAGGATCACAGGACAAAAACTCAGCAGTTCATTTTCATTTCAATCGCCCTCTTAGAGGGACTACGGGGAGTCCAGTCTTCATCTGTTTAACGAAGCTGTTAACTGAAGCTGTTGGATTGTGTTTGTAAATATCAAAGAATTAGAGTATTAAATGAGACTTAATTCTTAACTCGGATTGTTTACAGCAAAGGTAAACTGGAGAGAACAAGTCAATGAACAATTTCAACATGAACCACAAGATGGCAGCATAGCTGTCCTAGAGACCACTCCCACTAAGATACAACTGAAAACCTGAAGTTTGCACATAGTGTATGAAAACACACAAAACTGTTTTATTCTCGCTTTCTGACATTAAAAAAGATGAAACATTTCCCGTTTTAGGGTTAATGTCAGGATAATATAGAAAGAATTACCTTTCTTCAGTATCAGATGTTTGCATAAGATGAATATGACTTTAAACAATTAGAGAAAGGCCAGATGAGTATATGAGGTTTTGGAAGCTTCTGTTGAAAGAAAAAAGAAAGTTGGAGTGGGAATAAAAAAGAAAAAAAGAAACCAAGATCCAAAACGTTTTCCTTCTTCTTTCTGCTAAAACGCTGTTTCACACAGTGACACTTGCTTTCACTCACACGTTGATGTTTTTCTGTTGTGAGGAAGCTGGAGAGAAAGAGATGCTGCGCCCCCTGCTGGTTCTTCTGAACCCCTAAAGACAAACCAGATATAATAATTGATGCGTCTTCTTTTCTATTCCTTTTTTCTTTCTCTCTTTTTTTCTAATCACATTGGTGTAGAATAACAATACTTGAAACCCAGATTGAATTATAAAAACTGAAGAGCATTTTATTTTCATTTTAGTGGAATAATCAAAAGAGTCCACTCTTCATCTCATCTGCTAACTGAAATTAATGATGTTTGTGATGAGACGATTATAACTTAATTCCTAACTGGGATTATTTACGGCAGACCTACAGAAGGAGAAAGTCCTCTTTGAAGGTGGATTTTGCTCATTTCTGTTGCAAAGTAGGAAACAACTGACAACTGTATTATAACGTACCAGAATAAGAGACACACTGACAAGAAAGAAGTTGTGAATTTAGGAACGTCAGTTTCATGTCTAGAAATTTCTGAGAAGAGGTCTGATCAGTCCAAATATCAAATATCACCTTTGTGACATTAATGGTCTTGAGTATGCATATTAAAGCAAGCTGATTAACTCAGAAAGCAACAACAGTGTGCTGATGTAGCCCCTTTCTAGTCCAGGAACCAGGTGCTTTTACAAGGTAAGCAGTTTCCTCTCACTCAGTGGTTTGAAAGTAGATTCAAGAAACCAAAAGTGAATTTCCGGCTCATTTCAAAAGTCACTGATGAAGAGAAGCATTGCAAAGAGAATAATATCCTTTTATTTACATTCATTCAAAGATGTTGAAGATTTCTTCAGATTTTTCTTCAACACTGCTACAGGAAGTCATTTCTGCCAACAATTAAAACTTTCACAGTAACTCTTTGTAGTTACTGGAATTGCTGACTGACTTAGTTACTGTAAAAATGTGTCTTAAGTATCTTCAACTCAGTTACTAAGTGTTTGATTGAATTAAATGAAACAAACAAGTGCTATTTAGCATTATTAACAGATGGTGTGATGGGTGAGTTATTCTTGAACTTTGTAAGATAAGAACAAACCACTTCCTTTACTTTTCTCCTCCTCCTTCGTTATTATACTTGATGCTTCAGAAGAAAAGATGGGTGAAATAGTCAAGCTAATGTACAACATTTAAACACACACACACACACACATGCCTTTCAACCATGTTTGTCATGCAAGTGATGCAATGGTTTCCAGAGCTGAGCTAATGCATGACTTTTGCAGGTCTTTGCATACCCAGCAAACACTGAAAACATTCCCTGGCTGACCTCCTTCTCATGCATTTCTACTGGTAGACATCATCACATCGTAGTCCAGAGTGTCTGTGAGAAACAGTGGGAAGTATATGCCCACGGGGAAGCCCCTTGCTATGAAAAGTCATTTCCTGTCTGTCCATATTTCAGTTGTATTTCCTTGCATGTATTGTGTTCGCTCTTCTGTATCTGTGTCTGTAGGGCATCTCTCTCTCTCTCTCTGCCCCCTCAGGGTAACACACTCCTTGACAAAGGGCTCAGTGATTTGTTCAAGTTTTTATGTCAGTCACCCGGTTTGTCTAAAGTCTGAAACAAATCAGCTTTCACTACTGTAGACTGGCTGTCAGTTTAACATCAGACCAAACTTGATGTATGCTTTATAATTATTAAGCATATAAAGTGTAAGGAGGACAGTGAAAACCTGCATTTTATGCTGTCAGGCAGATGGCTTAGACATACCACAGACACATAAATACCACACAGTCCCTGAATCAGCGAGTAGTATCCTCAAAGCAATTATTTTTAATGTATTCCACACATGCGTGGATCAAATAACTCACAGCACGAGGACAAATGAGCAAGCAGAAAAGAAACAACCTAGTAAAAACATAAACATTTGTACCTGAGATAAGAACAGCATCAGAGCTATAATGAAATAGTAAACACTTAAAATACATTTTAGTCAGTCCCTGTGTGTAGGACGGCAAGACAAGAAGAAGCAAGAATGCCACATTTGTTTGGTTAAACTTATATGTGACTTCTTCCTTAGAACCTTTTGCATCTCAAAAACACATACAAGGATGAAGTGAAGAGAGCAAAAAAAGATTGTGTGTGTGTGTGCGTCAGTCTGTGTGTGAGAGGAAAGCTTAGATGAGCAACAGCTGCTGCGATTATTAAGTGCTTTAGCTTGAGCTGGGGATCATAGAGCTATTCCATGCTCACATTAAGAGTGCGCATGTGAGCTTGTGTGCGAGGGGACGCGAGTGTGTTTCTGCAATTAGACTGAGATAGTGAAAGAGACGGCTCTTTTGAGTGGAGCATGTGACCATGAGGACATGTTTTATAAGAGCCAACATGTGGATAAATGATGGAGGAAGAGTGAGAGGAACACCTGGGCCCCATGCCCAGCAGCCGTCCACATTCCCAGTGCTCCCCTCTTTGGCCCTCCCCAGCTGGTTCCCATCACAAGACTGGAGAGAAGGAGGCCAGCAATGGACAAAGAGAGTAAAAGGAAGTGAGGACACTTTTTCAACAAATCATCACACAGCTCTAAACAAAAACACAATCTGATCAGAATCAGTGCAATAAATGAATAAACGAAAAAAAATCTAAAACATGGATGGGTGCTGGGTGCACCAAACATTACACGTCATGCAATGTGGGAACTGTTTTTCACAGCATGCATCTCCGCCTTGGGACAGCTCCAACTTCTGCCGCCTGGACTCCTGGGGTCATGTTTCATTACTGAGGCCAGTGTGTTGAACAAGATGGGGAAGGCAGGGATGGGATGGAAGGAGAGTTGGGAGAGCCTTTACAGTTTCAGTCAACCCTCGGAGCCTTAAGAATGGAGGGAGCAGGGAAGGAAGAGGGAGGTGCTCAACATCTGGAAAAAATCAGAGAGCATGTTATTGCCCTGTCTAAAGTCTGGAGAGAGTGGAGGGGGAGATAGGGGGATAAGGAGTGTGTTTGTGTCTGTGTAGTGAGACGCAAACCCTTTGATCTAACAAATCTGATAGAAACTGTCAGTATAGCCATAATCATCCTTAATCACATAATGACACTAGCACAATGCCTTTAGATGTTAAGCTGACTGTGCCTCACCCAAGATAGTACTCAAAGACCCTGAAAACAGAGATGGATATGCATGTGCACACAGAATGATGAAAGCAAGCACGAAAACGCACATATGGGCATGATCTCTGGATTAGCATCGCTCAGTCTAACACAATGCAGGACAAGTAACAAACAAGAATGCAGAAAAATGTGGCCTTTATGAGTCATTAAAACAAAGTCGTCAGTCAGTAATTTAGGTGGAGACATGTGCTCAGCAGCTGTCTGAGTCCCCACACTGCATTGCTGGTGTGCAACATCGCCCCCTCATGTTGTAAAAGCGGGAACTTCATTTCTGCTCCTTAAAGAGAGGAAGTAAAACGGGTTTACCAAGCCAAAGTGCCCCCAGTGTCCTCACAGAAGTCAGGGTTGTTATGTTTAGAGCACTGGATGATTTTGAAATGTGGAACATAAGCGCCAACCAAAAAGAGAGAATATATAGATGAAGATCCCCAGAGATTTTCATCAATGCCATTTCAACATTGACCTATTTAGAGAGAATAGCTTCTGGGTGAAGGTTAAATGTGGTGTGATCATGAATGTTTAGTCCAATGAGAGTAGATTTTTGTGACAGTCTCTAGATGTTCCAAAATCCAAAATAATAAAGCCAAACTGTAAACTTGTCTTTTGTCATTTTTCAGTTGTACTTTGTGTTAAATAGAAATTCTAAAATGGTTAAAAGGCTCAACTAAGACTGCAAACATGGCATGCGTTATACTGGAAAGGCCAAAGTTAACACCTAATTACTTCACTGGAAATGTCTAGTTATATCTTTGTTGTTATGACAACTAAAATACATATTAGCATTTCTAGTGAAATCCATTTTAAGACACAAAACCCCTAATTGTAATGTGTGACTCATGGGAGGACTCAATAAACATGTGGATGAAGTGTACAATGTTGTCACATTTAGTGCATGAGCACTTTTAAATAATTTACACTCCTTTTTCAATTTTTTTGCTCAGAGGGTCCCCCTGTAGGCATGGAGGTTAAATCACATTCACTCTATTCAGTCACTCTCTCCTTTTCACGTCTGTCATTACTTTATTTGACCTCTTAGGTGCATCTTCCATGACTCCCATTGCAGTCCTGTGGACTGGTTTTATTCTTCTTGATGTGTGAATTAAAGCACTATGGACTTGCTGCAAGAGACAGTCAGGACAGGAGGCCAGCATTACTTTGTGTGGTTTCTGCAAACGCACAAGACTTTTTTTTTTTTTTTTTAGCTTAGTTTATTCAAAAAAAAAAAAAAAAAAAAAAAAAAAGGAGTTTTATGTATCTAAATGCTTTCTTATTAGCAATCCTGAAATGAAATAAACAAAACAATAGTGCTTCTGTGCAAATCATATGTACAATTACAATATTTGAAAAGATGCCCGATACAAGTCAACCTTATTTATTATTATAAAACGTGAACATCCTATCTTTATACCTTTAAAAAAGAAATTGTTCTACGTGTGAACATTTCTTGATTTCCACATTTAAATTATTCTACAATTTAACCCTGTGAACAGAAACACAAAAACTCTTCCTTTTAGTGCGCACTGTAGTGACATTGAACTGAAACTTTCCTCACAAATTATATCCACATTGCCTTACGACCAACTTTTGGACACTGACAGGCAACATACTGGGTTTAGCTTTCAAAAGAATATGTGAAGTCCACAAGGTTCAGCTTTAGACATTTAGACTAAAAATAAAGGGTGAGAATGATGCCTTTATTCTGCCTTATGGTTTTCATTTGCAGGATGAAAGGTTGCTGGATTCTGGCATTGTAATTATTGCACCAGACATCTGCACAGTTATTGAAATATGACAGGACTTGTGATTTATGATCTAGAATATGTTTTGCTTTGTTTATTCTAGCTATACTTTTTGAAACTTTCCAACAACTTTTATCATCTGTTATCACAAGGAGAAATTTGATTTTACTCACTCTTTCAATATTTACCCCATCGAGTTTAATTTCAATCTGTGCATTAGCTTGAACATTTCCAAACACTGTCATTATTTGATATTAAGAGATCAAGAGAACAAAAGACACTATTGTCATCAGCAAACAAAATAAGCTTTACAACATTTGACACTTTGCAAAAGTAATTTATGTACAAAATAAATAATTTAGGTCCTAACACCGCCCCCTGTGGTACTCCACAAGAAATGTCCAAACAAGTGGAACAGTTTCCTCCCAGTCAAATAACTCCTAATCCAGAGGGTACAGAGAGAGCACCAGCTGAACATATAATGAAGACGTTGGCCTCTTCAACCAGATTGGATCTGGAAAAAGTAAATTTAAAAATGTAATTAATTTTTCAGTCCCAGAGTTCTGGGGGCCTGTAAAGACCAGCTGTGGGATTTGACAGCACCTCTTCAACCTCAGCCTGAGTGTGGAAAAGGTTTGAATGCTGTGGAAAATGTCCTGCTTCATAAAATGTCATCCACTTACCCATCACAACTTTTGGCCGGCCGGTCGGTCATACACTTGCTTCAAAAAACCCTCAGTCATCTGGACAAAGCAGCAGCACTGTGACGATCGTGTTCTTCATTTTCTCCAGTGCATTTAACACCATCCAGCTGCTTTACCACATTAAGAAATTCCAGAAGACACAGGTGGGTGTCTCCACAATCACCTGGATTACTGACTACCTGACAAACAGACCACAGTTTGTGAGACTGAATAGTTCTATGTCTGAACAGGTGGTCAGCAGCACTGGAGCACCACAGGGGACTGTACTCTCACCATTCCTCTTCACTCTGTACACCTCAGACTTCCAGTATAAGTCAGAGTCCTGCCATCTGCAGAAATACTCAAATTAATCTGTAGTTGTGGGATGCATCAATGGTGGACTTGGTGGACTGCTTTGTGGAGCAGAAACACTCACCTCATTCTGAACGTAAAGGAGGAGGTGAATTTTAGGAAGACCACAATTAAGTCAAAAATTATTTCCCTCCTACGGTGGAAGACACAGAGGTGGTAGAAGACTACAAATACCTCTTGAGGTATTTGTAGTGTTTGCAGCAAAATATTCCATAATTTCTATACTTCTGTGGTGGAGAATGCAATTGAACCTACAGTCATCTGTTAGTGCAGCAGCATCAGAGCCAGCCACCTAAAGAAACTGAACAAAGAAGAAGACTAGTTCTGGGGTCTGTTTTTAGTATCTACAGCTGCTTTTGCAAAAAAGAATGTTTTATAAACTGAAAAAAAAAACATAATGGACAACATATCAGTATGCAGTCAACATAGAACAGAATGCCTTCACTCAGAGGCTTTTGCAGGTTTGCTGCAACACAAACCGCTACAGGAGATCCTTCCTGCCCACACCTAGAACCATCTGTAACATCAGTTTATTGCTGGTGGAGTTCGTACATTATGCAACTTAGCTCTGTATTAAACATCATGCTGAACTGCAAATCACTGCAGATCCAAACCTTTGCTTTTATGGAAGGGAATCCAGTCCAGAATTAAGGGCCAAGCTCACTAGCTCACTCAAACACAGAGGCCCTACAGTTGAAGAGCACTGCCTCAATCACTGACACCATTCACACTTGAAATAAAACTGCATACTGCTCAGACCTTCTAATAACGACCCTCCTCGTTTTGCTGCTTCCAGCCTGAATACAAGCTGCTCTGTGTGTAGTAGCATTCACCAACCTACAGATGACACTGTAATACATGCTCTGATGGCATGGTGTGTTTGTGTATGTGTCTTTGCTTCCTGTGTATGGAGGGGGTGATAAGTAATGTAAATAATTGCAGGTTTCATGTTCATACTTTTATTGTACTACTTCATTCAGGACTTACCCACTGCTTCTACCTCATCATGACCCTTTCCAAAGATTTAAGATAAACTTGTATGAGCAGACTTTGCCTGAAACTTACTGTCATAGACCTCCTGCTGCATATACCTTCTTCTTATATTTGCAGACAGGTGTAGTTCACAGCGTTCCTGCTGTAATCTGGGTGAGGGTGTGTCCCCCCCGTGGCTATGATTGTGCATTTCTTAGGTGACTACACAAAAAAAAAAACCTTTGGTTTAACAATGAAAAAGGTGTGATGCAAACACAGATAAAAATCTATTTTCTGTGTGTTCAACTTGAGCCGCAACTATATTTAAGGACTCAACATTCTGTCACTCACTCCCAGTTTCCACATACGTAAGAGGCCCTCATTCCTTTATGCTGCAAACATTGCTGTTGCTGATCCTAAGCTTGTGGACACACCCAGCTCTCACTCTCTTTTTGAAAGACTCCCCCCTCCCTCACATCCCCTCCACCCTTTTTACTGTTTTTTTTCCTCCCTTTCTGTTGTCATAGCAATAGGAGCAGACAGGAAGTCAGCCTCATGCCCATGCAAAGGAGGGCATTTGTTTTGTTGGGTAAACAAATCCACGCACGAAGGCAGCGCACAGAGGCAGAAGGGTACGAGCTTTTCAGAGAAAACACGATGATTAAGCAAAGCCGCGTAAAACACATGTTCATTCATTTACCTTAGCTCATTCCATCTGGGTGCGGTCACACAACTTCTGTCACTCATCTTTTAAGTCAGTAGTTGTAGACAAAGCTATCTTTTGCAATCAAAATCTCTGAGGTCAATTCCCAAACAATCTGTTACTGGAGTTATTAAGCAACAAGACCTGGCAGACAAAGATAGGCCTACATTGAATTTATACAACTAAGCTTGCTTTTTTTCAATCTAACAAAAAAGCTTAGTTTAAATATAGCATTCTAGATTACCCAGTAAGTAGACATAAAAAGAAATAGACATTTCTTGCTTTAAGATAAAAAGAGTAAAGTTGTGTGTCTTTGTGCTTTTTAGTGTTTGAAGACTTTTAAAATTTATATTTATGTCTTCTAACACCTGCCTAAATGAGCTTTTGTTAGTTAAAGAGCCTGGCTGTGGGTGTAGCCTACTTCTCTCCCAGTAACAGCTGGGACCCCGGTGACCCCGAATGGAATTAAAAGAAAATGGATGGATGGATGGTCGTAGTTAGGTCTTTGCTGGCTGTAAAACAGGGAGCTTACGAAATAAGACCAACGGGCAGAATAAGCTTTCAGAACGTAAAGCATATACATAATTGCCTTAGAGGATAAATGGTTTGTTGTGTACATAGAAATATATAAAAGGAAACAGCGTGATTTTTCACATGACCTTTGCATCTGTACTTACCTGCTGACGTTGAACACTCACCTTGATTGATTTCCTTTCAGTTTACATTTCTGTCTACGTTTCCTCATGAACTACGTGGCCGCCCAATCTTCCGTTCCTGCCCCATACACTTTATACACGATTTTGATTGGTTCAGAGGAACGTCACTCACATTTGCCATTCAATCAAGCCCCGCCCCATCTACATTCTCTACTCGGGTTTTGAAAGGAAGAGGAGTCGAGCGCAGGTACTGGAGAAAGGATGTTATAGCTTACATTATATAACTGTAAGTATGCTGTTTCTTTGTCTTTAGAAAAAAAAACAACAACATCAACTAATTGTATAAACTCACATGAAAGTCGGCGTGTTAATTTAAACGTTCCGTTGAATGAAGCGGCAGAGTCGACAAACGCTGGCTGTGTCGTACGTCGCTGACGTTCAAGTGAAATATCTCTTTCGATAGAATTATTAATGGACTACACTTGATATTTAGTCCTCTGTTTGTGTGGCGGAGACTGCTTAAACGCATTAATTGTGATGTTCGGGGGTTTGTCGAGGCTGTGTGAATCACAGCAACGAGGAAATTATTGGACATTTTGTGAAGTTTGACTTGCTGTGCTGGCTGTTGGCAGAAGGAACTGTGAACGGGGACACCTGTGGTTGGGAGTTTTCAGTCATGAATAACTATTTGATTCACCCCCAGAAGCATTGGTATAATCATAGTAGCTTTCGTTCTTCTATTTTATTTTATTTTTTTTAAATCCTACCAGTTCACAATAAACAGTGAGGTTGCACCGAGTCTGGTCTGATTTAACAGACTGTAGGTGGAGTTTATACTGTAGGCTACATGTTCATTTACATGAGTAGAGATGATGCTCCTGCAGGCTACAAAAGAAACTTGTTAATTGTTTGGGCAGTCAAAAGATGTCTAATCAGCTATGTCATTAATCGTGAAATAATCCCATCTGTGTTGTTGAGTGGCTGTATTCTCATGTAAGTCGATACTGAGCTTGAGCACCTCCTGGTCCAGACACAAGATCATTTTATGCATGAGTGGTGATGGCATCACATTCACTTTGAAATTCACTGATGTAGCCTTTGTGCTCCTTGTCAATCCAGCACTCATGATATGTTGAAACAAAATTGCACTTATACTGTTTTGTAACATGTCCAGACACCCAGTTGGGTCATTTCAAAGGCAGAAGTTCAAGTTATTCTATGTTATATGTGACTCAATTCCATATTACACAAAGTAATTGAGTAGAAATTGGTTCAATTATAGTGTGGATCCTGTAGCTACTGTAAATTTATTTGCAGACAGCATCTCTTTAGTTTCAGTCAGAGCTTATAAATGTTTTATAATCAAAATAGTTCTGTGCAATTAATAGAAAAATATTCAAAATCAGCATTCAGAACCTATAACCAATATAATTTTGCCCACGTCAATTATTTAAATTAGCTCTATTCTTCTTTTAACATTCAATGAATGACCATCTATAGTTAGTCTTATATACTGCTTTGACAAGAAAAAGATAAGTACACTAGCAGAGTGTAATTGCAGCAAAAATTTGATCTATGATGGCAAATCATAAAGCGATCTTAAAACAATTGTCATATTGATTAGGGGTCATATAGCCCAGCCTGAAATCAAAATCATATTTCTTTTCAATAATATGGGAAAGAAATCATTTCCCAGCTTCCAGCCTTTTTGTGAAATATAACTCTGCTTTCTTTTATTGTATGTATGTATGCATTTATTTATTTATTTAACTGAATACTTTAGGCTGTAATTTGGAAAAATTCAACATCAAATATCATCTTCCTCCAAGGGAATCTTTGATTTATTTATTTTTATCTAACAATTTTGAAATTGTGCGTTTATACTTTTAACAAGGAAATAAAGAAGGAAAATTTCCCAAACAAATGTTGCTTCAGCTTTGTTTTGCTGCTTGATGCAGAAACAAAATTTGATGTTTTCTCATTCTAATTAAGATGTGAGACTCAACCAGGACAAAGAGAGAACAGGAGGGCTAAGTACCGAAAAGATACAGACATCGGTTTTGGCTGCTGACACATTTAATTTTTCTTTTGTTTGATCATTTAAATTGCCACCACACACTGTATAATGGGTCTACCTCAGGTGGCTTTTTGCATTTATAGGTTGGATGAGTTCAAGGGTATTTTATGATTCTGTTGACGTGATACAGTCAGGGTATTATCATATTATCAAGACCAAAATAACTTTGTCGGAGTCCAGTGCTCACCTGCTGCTTTTTGTGTGTTGAAACCAGTTGTATAACATTATAGGTCAAGAAAAGATGGTTCATATAAGTGATTAATCAAAAAAGAAAGCCTTAAGAGTAAAAAGTGAATTTGTATTATTATTATTTTTGTAAGCGCTTATTTTCTTGGCAGATGCACATGCCACTAAAACATCACCTGGCCAGCCATCCTCATTCTTCTCCTCTTTGATACAAATAATTTGTCTGGATCTTCTGGATTCAGCTTTGGTTTCTGGTGGGCAGCAGATGCGGAAGAAAGTGCCGTTGGACGGCCATACAACCAAACAGAGAACCAAAGCATATGACGTAAGCAGAGCGACCAGTATCCCTAAAAGACAGAAAGCTGATCAATGACTGTTGTTGGTACAATCTTGCTGATCCATTGTGTCATTAGGAATTCTGCAGCCATAGTCCATCCAGTGGGAGTGTACAAGTGGCCCCTGCCGCCCCCTGTACATTCTGCACAGGTGGCTGTGAATGGGGGGGGGGTAGCAGACTGAATGTGCATGGCTGGCCATGCACATTCAGTCTGCTAGACAGCTGCGTTTTCTTTCTTTTACATGACAACAGATATATTGCAGAATATCAAAAGTATACGTAGTATTTCTATATTTGTAAGTCACATTGTGGGAAATAAATTTCCCGCTCCAGGTTGTGCTGTACAGGCTGCACCTGTACCCTGCCATTATCTGAAGAAGAATTATTGCCACGTGGTCTGTTTCATGTCTGTCAATCAGCTGACTGCTGTTCAGCTGATGTTTATTTTTTTCTTCAAATTGCCGGGTGTAATCGTTCAACTTAACTGACATGACTCACTGATTTATCTCTGTTTCACTCTCTTTTTTACACAACACCCACTGAAAAGCTGGTCAATACAGACTTGGTTAATATGCCAAGTGGTCGCTCTGAGAATAGCCCACCTGTGCTTGTATGAAGTTGAAGGATGTTGTGCCCTACATCCATTCACACTAATCTGAAATCATGTTTGTTGCCGGTGTAGCTTATACAACCATTCCCACGTTAATGTAATTTTTCATAAACAATCAACTAAATACAATGTGGCCTTGAGTTTTGTTTTTCTGTTTTACTTTAATCAGTTTTCTTTTCATTGTGTATCCATGGCAACCTGGGATTGCGATTTCACACAAAGTGTCCCTTGTCTAAGCAGGAAATAGAAAAAGGCATCTTTTGTGATGCAGCTTTTCAAAAATATGTTGGTCAGAAAACTGTGGGTATGTCGCTCAGAGTTGCTCACTCTCTGTCTCTCTTTCTTTGAGTTGATACAAAAATACCTGACTGCTACATGACATATTGGGGCTGATTTGTCTCTTTTGATCACATGCTGATAATCGCATTATTTTTTTATTTTGGTTGGCTCTCTTCTGGAAACAGACACTTTTTTTTTCCTAGATGGCATTAAAATAGCTTCAAAGCTGATTTACACTTGAAGTTAAAGGGACAGATAAGTTATGCTGCCACCAAAAACTTCAAGACCATATTCTGTTACACATCTGTTTTTCCTTTTTTTTTTAAAGGAAAAAAAGAAACTATAAATAAATGATGCCAGATGCAAATCTATTTAAAGCTTCTTATGTTTCTCTCTTATAATCAGTGGATCATCCACAGATTTAGCTTGATAATTCTGAAATCTGTCAGGATCCTTTTGCAGTTCTTGTGAGCCAGTAATGGGGAGGATATACAGCTATGCGGACTGTCAGGTTGTTGGCAGTCATACATTTGTGACAGACAGTGGATAGAGAGGCTGCTCTTTCAGTGTGTTTGACAAGCCAAGACTGGAAACTCCAGCTTGACCATCCTTCAGGCGTCAGCCTTAAGCTGTTTGACAATAACACCTAACTTTGCTTTATAAAGATCACAGGATTTTCTGAAATTACAATACGGCCTTGTTAACTTATTGTTTCATTTGAAACTCAAAGTCATGAAACCAGAAACAACCTAACCCTCATTTGATGTTGTCCTGAGGTTAAATCCCATTTCAGCATGGAATTTTAGGATCTTTTAGGTACTTTTGCACATCAGAAAAAAAGTAAACATGACACTCATACTCATCTGAGTATGTTTTTGATTGTTGGATGTGGCAGCACTAACGCTGTTAAATGTTGTCCTGTGGTCTAATACATACTTTACAAACCATAAATCTCTCCTATCTCCTCCTTCCTCTTGTCAGCTGATCTCACAAATTCTAACAGTTTCATTAAAGGCACAAAACAGTCACTTTCAACCACCTTTAGACCCTGTAGTGCCTCATTTGGGCCTCGTGATTCTTCAGCTTTGGCCTTTTGCCACAGTATTCACTGTCAAACGATCATCAACGGGGTGTTGTGAAATTAATGATTGACTTGCATTATGTAAGACTTGAGGCAAGAAACATAAGCTCTCGTAGTCTTACAGTGCAGGAGGCTCTGTTGGGTAGAGACATACAGTAATCACTCAGTGGAGGTACTGGAAGTTGGACACGGGGATGTTCAGGGCTTCATGTCCCTGCTTCATTCACAGTATATGTACAACAGATAGTCCTTTGTGTAGCTATCATAATAGTGGTTTAACACAGCTATTAACGTGCAGAAGTGTCAGGAGATGCTGAATCCTCAAACTAAATCTTTTCATTGATGTAATGAAGTGATTTTTTTTTTGTGTGTGTGTATGTTTTGGTGGTGGCAGGGGGGTGTTCTGAGGAAGTGTGCTGTTTTAAATTTTGCTGTTGAGTTGTGCAAAAGGGAAAAAGAATGAGGAAATGAAGAAAAAGCTCAATATTTGTGATACATATTGCGTTGCCATTAAAAGATTGTAAAGTCCACACTGACGTCCTGAGCTGATAGTTGTTTAGTTGAAATGATGCAAATTCTTATTATTGTTGTTTGAAAATGCAAGATGCAATTAAACGGCTGTAACATGCAGACATTTTGTGTCGTAAATAAATTAATTGATTGTTGTTAAATCACTGTTAAATCTTTAAATCAGCATCAGTGATGCAGCTGAAGACAGCAAGCAAATGTCAGCCTGAAATATGCAAATTGAACAGCTTGATGAGCTAAATCAAGCTCCTCAAGTTTATCTTTTGAAACCTACTCAAATATGTTGTCTGTCCTTTTAGCCTGTGCTCTGTAGCTGTGAAGTAAGTGGGCCGTCCATGTGTTCCAGTCTGCTTTTAGCAGTGTTTACTGTAGCTAGCCTAGTGTTATGGTGTGTCAGAGGTATCGAAGCACGGAGCACATTCTTTCTGTTGATGACTCACGTCCTGTGCATGGCGGGCTACAGACAGTGAACAAGGCCTTGGGGAACTTCAGAATAAATACACACTCATTTAAACCACCAAGGCGCTTTTAGAGGTTAGGGCTTGTAGCATACATTAAAATCACGAAGGTTACACAAATTTGCATGCATTCAAGCATGCACAAAGACCACAGGCGGTCCCAGAAGACAGTGATTCTTATGTGAGCAACCTACCTATGAAAACACAGAACGTTTTACAGTACTAGTGAACGACTAGAGGGGTATTTAAACACATATATAGCATGTTGGGACTTGCCTTTTATGACGAACAGAAGTTTTACACCAGTATGAGCGTGTGTTTCTTCCTTGCAATCTTAAACTTGGACGGCACATATTTAATTATAGTCTAGTTTTCCACAAATATGAAACTGAAATATTAAATTATTTTATTAAAATAGACACATCTAAGTTTTCCAGAGCAACTTAATTTTATCAGTGGTTCTTGAGTGGCCCTCCAGTAATCAGCTGTTTATGGTAGGAAGGCACAGTAAAACGTATGACAGCCTTCTGGGAATAAAGTGAAGGACTTTCAGACAATGAGAATAAAAAAAAAATCTACTGGGCTGGAGATCAAATTGTTTTGCCACAATTCCTGTAAGTGTGTGGAAGAAACTGGGTTCTGGGGCTCATTTTAATATTATCATCCAATATTTTCAAACATGCTGATGGCAGCATCAGGCTCTGGAGGGGTGTTTTTCTTTAAATAAATGAGCTAAAAGTCTGTACTTTGATTGCTTCTTGATTGTGTTTTTCTTTTTCAAATCTATTGTGGCAACATCATAAAGATTTTTCCCCAATTCTTCTGAACCTAAGTGCATATACACAACTTTATAATCCTGTTTCTCTATGTACACTCAGTTGTCATAAGACACTATGCCTAGCTATATGTACCAAGACGCCTGGAAATATCTTTGCACTGATATACCCCTTGCAACCTGTACAATGTGGTTACAAGAGGAGGCAAGGGAGGGGAAATTAAAAAGAAACAAAACACACTCCAAACATAGCAAGAGTCTGTTTGACATTTTGATTGTACACAAGTTGAATTAAGTAGGTTGCACATGTGTCTTGAGTGTTAAACATGCACATATGTGATTCCTAAAACATCAAAACATGTCTCACATGGTTCACCTCTAACCATATCATTATAGCCTCATGTGATGTTTTTAACAGAAACAGTTTGACATTAACTGTGTTGAAGTTGCAGCTCCAGAGTCGTAAGATTTATTGGTCTTTCTCAGTGAGTTTTGCTTGTGTGGTGTTGTGAGTATTGTCACTGTATTCCCATTTCTTGCATGCTTCCGTCACAATACAAGAGCAGTGATCAAAGACAGGAGGCCTTTGATAGCTGCTCTTGTATGATACCGCCATGGCCATAAATACTGACTTTGAAGCATTTGTTTGAACTTGTGCATACACTTAGTTCACACGCTTCAGAGTACCTCTGAATACACATCTGTTCATAGTGTGTTTGTGTGAATAAGACAGAGAGAGAGAGCTCATGACAATGATTGTAGTCAGGATATTTGTGTCCAGCTTCCTTAAAACTCAGCTACTTTTGTCTTTGGGAATTTTAAAACCAGCGATCATATGATGTATGATTCTTTGGACACTTTTTTCCCATTATGATAGGTGTAACCTATCGAGCGCTCTGCTTCTATATTACTTTGCAGTAACCTTTCTCCACAGTGCTGACTGTTGATGTGGCCTTCAAAGGTCAGAGTGGTGATCCTGGCAGCTCTGCTGTGATCTTGGTTTTTGCCGTTTCCACAGAAACAAGCAACACTCGGCAGAGAACAGTTAACTTTCAAGAAGATGACGTCGCCGTCGCCCACTCACAGTGACAGCAGCAGCTCCTCTAAACATGACAGCAACCAGGTACATGTGCACGATGCTATTTATTTATTATCATTTTTTTCACCCAGTTTACATCAACTGGCTTCTAATTTGCTTAATGGAAATGCACCATAGTATGGTTGTCCACAGTAGCACTACGTTTCCTTTTGCATTGCTCTCACACCATGCAAAGTAAAGGAATTCGAGCAAGAGAGACAAGCGAGAGCTCCATCCTCCTAAAAGCTGAAGGAAACACTTTTAATTTCAACAAATGTCTGAATGGTTGGACTTTAGTTTGTGAATTGTGAAACTCAATAAAGAATCAATAAGACAGAGCAAATGTCTCCCACAATAACCGCACTAGAAAGTCTTATTTTTACAACTTTTGTTTCAACCCACCACCTAGCAGCTCTTTGCGTACTGTGACTTCCATCTGTCTGTGGCAGAACAAAGATTAAAGGAGCAGCAACTGCACCAACACAAACAAAAGTTGTGTTCATGCAACTGTTTTAGAAATTTTAGTGACTGTTGCCAAATGGCAGCAAACACTGTTACACGTTGGCGTTTGTTTGCTGAGAGTGCAGAAACACAAAAATGTTTTTAAGATTGTAGGCCACACTCTTTAAACAATAAAATGGGTGTAAAACTGAACATGCACTGTGTGCATTCCTTTGTTGTTTGAAAGAAAGAAGATTCAAATTTTCCATGTATCTCATATTGTGTTGCTTCTGTGTGTCCCCCTCAGGACAGCTGGGAGATTGTGGAGGGCCTCAGGGGGGTTCCTGCCAGTATGCAGGAACCTGAAAAACATGAGGGCTTCCTCCTGAAGAGAAGGAAGTGGCCAATGAAGGGGTGGCACAAGGTGAGAGCCTCACCACTCACTCACTGTTGGCCAGCAGCAGTGTGAAGTCTGTTTCTGATTAAATACCCCTACTCTTATTGCATTTGGTAAAGAAATGGCAACCTCAACATCATCATAGAATGTCTAACTAGATCTAAATCCTTCTATCTTTTAATATCTCAAGTTCTTTCCCCACCTTCCATGTCATCATTACATTTCTATATATTTCCTTCTTTCTATTTCTTTTGTTTCCAGCTGATTAAACTGTAGCCTTGTAGACTCATCCCCCCACCCCTAGAGACTGTATACTTATGCTTAACTGGAAACTTTTGCCTTGAATTATGATAGAGCTGATGCTTTATTGTCCACATTTCAACTGATAAAGAGGCCTTAAAACTCCATATATGCGTACAATAATGCTTGTAAAACTAAAATGTGCTTGTAAGCTCTGTTTATGTCTGTATGTGATATCTGTATAATTTGAGTGACACAACGTCTGCACGCCATTTTTTTAAATTTAGTTCTATAAAGTACAAGAAACAGACCCCTATTCTAAAGGAAAATTTTTTTGTGTTTTCTTTCCCCCCTTAGAGATACTTTGTGTTGGAAAAGGGCATCTTGAAGTATGCAAAGCGTGGAAATGATGTAATTATTCACCTCACAAGTGCCATCTGTCAACCTTATTCACATTCACAACATGTAAATGCCAACTTCAGCCTAATTATTGTTGTGCAGTTGCAGAAAGGGAAGGTGCACGGCTGTATAGATGTTGGTCTTTCCGTCATGTCAATCAAAAAGAAAGCCATGTGTATTGACCTAGACACTGAGGACAACATTTATCACCTAAAGGTAATTCTTTAGATGCGAGTTCAGTGAGACTCCATGTGTTATTGTGTTATCTGAGACATGTAAAAGACAACAACCTCTCTGGCTGCAGGCGTTTTCTTTCAAACGAGGATGTACAGAGGAGCATCCTTTAATTTCCTTGTCCTAATCTGATGTTTTGGCAAGCAGGTGAAGTCTCCGGAGCTGTTCGAGGAGTGGGTGTCGAAGCTGCGTCACCACCGCGTGTTTCGGCAGAATGAAATTTCTACATACCCTCATGAGAGACACCTTTTCCACCCTCATGCTTCACCCTCCCTCAATGACTCACTTAGAAAAGTAAGAACAGAGAAGTAAAGACTTTGGAAGAAAAAAAAAAATTGAAGAGTTCAAGTGAGATTATGCTCTTTTGGAATCTACTTTTACTTTATGAAGCTTGTATTGTTGACTCTATTTATTAAAGTCAAAACAAAAGATTAGATACTATACCTCTTCTTGCATCAACTTTTCTGTCTCAAATAGAGGTCCACTCTGACCAAGCAGGCATCAATCCACCAGGCCAAGGTCAGCTCCTGGCTCCACTCATCAGACGACATGAACAAGTGCTGCAAAGGTTGGTTGCTCCTTGTCATGTTTCATTCTCTTGGCTTTTTTTTATTTTTATAATTCATAAATAGTTATCTGTTGCTGCACTTTGTTTGTAGCTTTACTTGCAACATGTCTCACTGCAGTCTTTCATGTTCTGTTTTGCCCCACATCATTGTGCCTGCATGCACCGCTGCTTTCATCTAATAATAATCTCTTACTCTTTCAGAGTTGGAGGAATGTGAATCTTATCTGTTGGAGCTCAACCTACTGCTGAAGAGCATGGAGGTCATGCACCGCACATACTCCGCTCCAGCCATCAGTGCACTACAAGTAAGGACAGACAGAGGGATGAATTTGGCCTGTGTACAATGTTGGACCATCTTAGTCATCCATCTGTTGCGTTTCCACAGGCATCCACCTATGACATCCCCAAGAAGGAGAAGCGGCCACGGAGATGGCGATCCAAAAACAATGGCAAAGAAACCAAGGCCACACTACAAGTACATGTGAAGCCTCTATTTTTTTCATCTATCTGGGCATTTTTATACCAGTTAACTAACGTAATGAAGGAAACATTGGAGAAATAATGCCACGCTTTTCTCTGTGGTTGACTGCCAGGTTCCAAGCTGCATCTCTTCCCAGTCTCCTCGCCTTCATGCCTCAAATCCCAACCTATCCACCACAGCCTCCCAGGAGACCTGTCCTGAATCTCCAGATTCACCCACAGACGTGTCACGTCTACAGGAGGACTTCTGCCGACTGGCTAACAACAGTTAGTTCATGCCCGAGTGACTCCTAGTTTGCACGCAGCATGTGTTTGCTGTTAAAAAATGCTTCTTATATGTTTGCTTCTTGGTTTCAATCTGTACCTCATTTCCCTTTCTTTTTTTTTTTTTTCCTTTTGGTTCTCTCCAGTTCATGTTTCCCTGAAGTCGGCATATAGTTCCCTGGTAGCAGAGAGAGACAAACTTAAGCACACCATCGACCTGCAGGCCCCCCAGCCAGCTCAGGTGATGGGCCTAAAGACTGGCTTCTCCTCAGTAAGTGACACTACATCACAACTCATGGCCGTGCATGATTACATCCATTATTTATCATTTGATTTCTCTCAACATGTCTTTGAGCAGGATTGTGTGGATGTGCCCCATTTGCTGGTCCACCAGATCTCCAATGAGAGCAAAGCATCTATTCCAGAGTCTATATCGGAGTTCTTTGATGCTCAGGAGTACCTCCTCTCCTCTTCTTCGTCTGAGAATGAGGTCAGACAATATCTGATGCTTCCTTGTTGTTCTCTTCCCCATAATCAAACCTAAATGCAGGAACTCATGCTGAATGACCCCTAACGCTGTGCTTAAACAGAAGGGTAGTTGAAGTTTAATCTGTCCAAGTGTACTGCGATAGATGTACAGCCACAGTGTTGACTGTAGACCTCTTGTAGACCTCTAAAACTACAGCCCGGGTCATGGCCACAAGCACTCAGCAAGCATGTCTTTTGAGATTTCATATTGGCTGTTTTCATCCAACGTGAGATAGATAACTCATAAATCCACCTGACAGGTTGTCCGAGTGGACTTTTTTTTTTTTTCTTTTTTTTCATGATTGCATCATAAATGTGATAAATAATTGATTTAACATCAAATTATTGTAAACCAGGTTCTAAATGAGTCAGTTGTCTCGGTGCTGACATAAACCCTCCACTAAGGTCTACTTACAAGGGAAACTGAGATACATTGGGGTTGTTTTCTCAGTTCATATCCAACCCTAACTTTTTCAGTTATCTGTTCTGACAGAGCAGAGACTTTACAAATGTCTTTTCTTTCCAAACGGTAGAGGCTCACTGACCTTTGCACATTGATTCCTTTGTTGGTAGGTGTCTGATGATGACTCTTATGTCAGTGATGTTAGTGACAGCGTCTCTATGGACACATTCGACGGCAGCAGCGAGAGACACAACTCTGGTACGTGACTTAGCTGAATGTTTTTGTGTGCGTGTGTTTGGAGATAAAGGGTATTCTGTCAATGAGGCTGCGATGGTCTTTGTGTATTTGCAGAAAGTATCAGCCTCAAATAAAATCAGAAAGGCTGGAATCTGTGAAATTACTCACTTCCTCAGAATGTGTTGAACGTAAACATAGATGACTTTGACACATGTCTGCAAACTCAGTGCGATGTTTCATCATACAATATGTGACAAAGAATCTGTGAATACACTTTATCAATACGCTGCAGCAGATGATGGTAGGTTTATATTTTCACTGCATAAACTGTTGCCTCCTACTGGAGTTAATGACATTCAGTTTAAAATGCAAATGCTGGACTGCTAAGATATTGGTAACATGACAACAGAATATTTATCTGGAAAATAAGCTGTTTCAGGTCTTAGACATGGACCATCTCACCATCTTCGTCTCTTTGTGTTTGCCCTCCAGTTAGCAGTGTGGTGACCCTGGCTTCTCGACGCTCCACGCTGCCATCAGCCTGTCCAACCAGCAGTGTGAGCCTGTGGAACATCTTGAAAAACAACATTGGCAAGGACCTGTCCAAGGTGGCCATGCCCGTGCAGCTCAATGAGCCACTCAACACTCTGCAGAGGCTGTGTGAGGAGCTGGAGTACAGCGACCTCCTGGATACTGCAAATCAGACTGAAGACCCATACCAACGCATGGTGAATAGAATTAATTACTGCATTGCTGAAAATAAAAATGGGAAACACTCACAATGACTTCTTTGTCATCGTGCGTCATTTACTTAATTTCATTTATGCATCCATTCCTGCATTTCAAGTCGGAGCAGACTGCAGAAAGAAAAACTTTGGGACAGTAAATCTTTTACCATTTTGTAGTGATAAGCATCTTCTCACTATATGTACAATGAGTCTTTGAAGAGACTTAAATCATGAGACTACTGCAATATTTGAACTTCCCTTCAGGGATCAGTAAAGTATTTTTTGAATATAAATGAACTGAATATTTAAAAGATGTTCTGGCATTAAGGATGCCAAGCAATGACCCTTTTCAGTTGTTTATTGATTCTCCCTGCAAACAAACACATGCACTCAGAAAGAGCTTGTTTGTCTGTTCGTGCTTCTTTTGGATGTGTCAGTTTACAGACAGAATTTTGGTCCCAAATTCACACACAAACTCACACCTAAAATGCTGTCCTGGGTGACGTCACAAAGTCTCTACCTCCATGCGCTGCCTCATTGAAGTGTTATTTGTATCTGAAACAAATGGTGCTCTCAGACGCGCCCATTATTGCCTATCTAAAGCACTTAGATGCACAAAATGTTATTTATAAGCAGTGGTACAAACCAGTTCTATTTATCAGTACATGTCTCATAGGAAAATCCAGCGCTTTGACTCTTCCTGTCCATCTTTTTTTCCACTCAGGTGTATGTTGCTACCTTTGCGATATCTGCCTACGCATCCACCTATTATCGAGCAGGAAGCAAACCCTTTAACCCCGTCCTAGGAGAGACTTACGAGTGTGACAGACCTGATAAGGGCTTCAGGTTTATTGCTGAGCAGGTAAACACTGCACACTTTACACATGATTCCCCCATTTAGACTGGACTTTCCTCTCAGGAGTGCCTTCATATTCCTTTTATTTCAAATATTTTCATTGTTAATCTCTTTTTTTTGAAGAAATTTGGATGCTCTTTGATCCATGTTTTCCTGCTAATGAAGTGCCTTGGCACATTCAGGTTGCGCAATTTTAAGCCCAGTTTTCCAGTCGCAGCTCTCATCGACACAATGGTGGAAAATTGACAGGCAGGTGGCGAGATACCTGATTGTTATGTGTGAAGAACTCAAAGAAAGATCCCAACATGTTGCCAAGCCATTGCCGATGGAAAATAGATATTACGCAAGAAAAATATGTTGAGCTATCAGGGGAATGCCTATGAGAGAAGGGTATCAGCTGAGGTCACCATGAGGAGGGGAATCCCAAGGGCAAATTCCTGCCAGCAAGGGGAAGACACTCAAAAACTGCTGTTCTTTTAATTGAAAGGATTTTTTTTTTTAAACTCACCTCCAGCTCTGTAGTCTCTGGTGCCACATGTGCTCATCCATTCCTCTACTCATGTTCTTTGCATTACTCTTCAATTTGTGTTCTAAACAAATATAGAACTGTTTGTTTCCTTCATCTCATCATTTTCAAAGAAGCAGGGAACACGGAAATTACTTTAAGACTCGATAACAAGACAGCGAAAACCAGGCAGAAAATCATACCCTGTGGTGGTTTTTTTATGAGTACAGCAAGTAGACGGATCCCCCAAAAACCAGAATAGAACAGACTTTACAGCAGGGGAAAAAAGTTAGGACTATTACCTTTCAAACCACTTGTCTTAACTAATTATTGAATAAACAAATGATCGTTAGATAAAGGTCCTTGTTATCTCTCCTTTCCACAGGTGAGTCATCATCCGCCTGTGTCAGCATGTCACTCAGATTCAAGAAACTTCAGTTTTTGGCAAGGTAAGAACGTGTTTAGTGTAAACATCCCATATCCTTCTGTGTCTACCTGGACATACTTGTAGATGGCATCAGTGTGAGCATACATCTGTTCTTAAGTCTTTCTCCATGCTGTGTCTTATACTTGATAATAAAAAAGGTTACTGTGGAAGTCTTAACCTCATTTGTCACCGTGTGATGATGGTGACAAATGAGGTCAAATATAGTACAGTGACATACCGTGCAGAATGTGACCTAATTTGTTAAGTCTGATGGTTTGAACTTTGGCATATTTTTCAAAAGGAATAAGACAGCCAGATGTAGTGTCCAGAAATCACTATGGGCTGCTTTATTTGTTCCCTTTTGTGCACATGAATTGTAGCATAAAAAGAAGCAATTATTGGTCTGAATTGATCAGGTTAAACACTGTGAAGCTGCAGATTCATACAATTTTTATTGACACATGCTCTTACATCTTGATCTCATTATCTCTTTTAGATGTGCGATGGAAGAATAAATTCTGGGGGAAATCCATGGAAATAGTTCCCATGGGAACCACACATGTCACACTACCTGCGTAGGTCCTTTACTAATTCTGTGTGGGTGTGTTTGTGCGTATATCAGTGTGTATGTCATTGTGCACAATGAAGGCTGTGCTTTTGACACAATAAGGACAGCATGTCTGTGATCTCTCCAGCTTTGGGGACCACTACGAATGGAACAAAGTGACATCCTGCATCCATAACATCCTCAGTGGTCAACGCTGGATTGAGCATTACGGAGAGATGGCCATCAAAAATGTAAACAGTGATGTCTGCCAGTGCAAAGTGACATTTGTCAAGGTGAGAAGATGGAGATGTAAATCATGTTTTGTTTTGTTTTTTTATGCTATGAATGTGTCTGCCCTGGCTCTGAACCTTTGATTGTGGCAATGCTTCAGGGGGATGCTTCAATCAAAGTCTTGTTATTATTGGAGTTGTTTGGATTTATTTATTTATTTTCTTCACGTTTAAGTTTGCTGAAGTTTTTGCATTCCTCTTTAAACACTCTCATTTGCTGCTATATAAAGGCAAACAGCACCATCTTGTGGACAAAGGATGAACCTGAACCATCCGTCCATCCATTTTTTTTTATAACCAAAAACTTCCCAGTATTTCTTGCTTTTTTCTTTTACTTTTTGTTTTCAGGCCATACAGTATTTATTTTAAATACTCTGTTCTTCTTCACAAACATTTCTTTTCAGGCCAGATCGTGGAGCTCTGTGGTAAATGAAATAGAGGGTGTGATTACAGATTCCAAAGGAAAAGTGGTGCATTCCCTTTTTGGCAAATGGCACGAATCAGTATTTCAAGGAGACCCACCTTCTGCCACCTGTATCTGGCGAGCAAGTGAGTTAAAAGTCCCAGGAGGTGGTTTCAGCTTCATCATCAGTTCATCAGTTTGACCGTGCATGTGTACGTCTGCAGATCCCATGCCAGTGAACCAAGAACAGTACTATGGCTTCACCCAGTTTGCAGTGGAGCTAAATGAGCTGGACTCCAACTTAAAACCACTGCTGCCCTCCACAGACACACGCTTCAGGCCGGACCAGAGGTTTCCATTCTTAATCCTTCATTTATGTTTTCTTAGCACAGGACTTAAAGCTGCCAGATCTGACCATTTGGTCCTGAATGTTTTTTTTTTCCATAAATGTAATTTTGTGGGCCAAGTCTTGTTTAGCCCATGTGGTGTGAAATCAAAGTTATGAACATTACCATGGCAACAGGAGAAGGAAAACACAAGAATACGCTTGTTCAGTATAAATTAAATGCATTGTAATGATTTCTTAAGTCAGTAGATTCCAAACACTTTCATTTGACTTGATATTTACAACTCTTATATATACAGAGTTTTCTCATTTGAGTGTGGGAAGAATTTGGAGGTTGGGGCCAGATTCCTACTGTTTTCCACCCTGACTTGTGTAATATATATATATATATATATATATATATATCTGCCAGGCTGCTGGAGGAGGGGAATGTAGACGGAGCTGAGGAGCAGAAACAGAGGATTGAACAGCTCCAGAGGGAGAGGAGAAAAGTGCTGCAGGACAATAACATGACGCATAAGCCACGCTTTTTCAAGTATGTGTCTCTTTGTGTGTTTGTAAGAATGTGAGCCTTTGTGAGCGGCCTGACTCAGTGTTCTTGAGTGTGTTGCTTTTGTTTGTTGGTTTTTATCTTACACATAGCTGATCTTCACATGGTCAGAGATCACCTCTGCCACAGTCGGTGTCTTTTGTGTTTAAACATGTGAATTTGATTGATTAACTATTCAAGATTCATTTCCTTTGTACTTTGTGTGGACAGAAAGTCGAAGGATGACACGTGGCTGAGCAACAACACATACTGGGAGCTGCGCAGAGACCCCGGCTTCAACAGGATGGACTTCCCTGTGCTGTGGTGACCTCTGGATTTAACCTGATCCCTCCTTTTTCTTGAAGAGGGAAGTATAAAACAGAACTGAGACCAGCATCCAAGAGCCCAGGACTGGTCAGCGTGAATTTCTGTGTCACAGCAACCCTAATCCAGATGGACCTCCCGTTTCCTCTTTTCTGGATCGGAGTGAACAGAGCCTTTAGAACATCCTGAGCTGTTGTTTATTTTAGATGCGTGTAAACTTTTCTTTCTTAACTGTAATTTACACTATGGAAGTGTAGTTTAAAAATGCATATCAATTTATTTTGGTGCATCTCAGCCCGAAGTGCCTTTTACCGAAGTGCTGCTGTTAATGAACTGCTGTGGCAGTTATGCAAAAACACTTTAATTCAAAAACTGGACGATGTCAGCATGATGTTTTCAAGGGAAAATGGTCAAGAACTTGTACAAAATGTCTCAACCTGCTCATCTGTTGCTCCATCGTTACATTTCTGATTACTTCAGCAGCATAGCATGGATGGATTGTGGGGAAAAGAGAAAAAAAAGGAAGTTGAGCCTTTTTTTTTTTTTTTTTAATTAATTATTATGCTGCCTTGACATAATCAGTCATATTAGTCATGGATCAGTCGTGGGTGTCAGACTGCCTACAGTTTTTCATTGAGGAAAACTGCAGTAATTATCCCTGTTGAAAACAATAAAATGTACAGTGAGTAGAAGAATTACACCGTTTCAAAACTGCTTTTTTCTTGCCTTTTTCATAAATAAATATATCCATTCTAATAGTTTCCAGAAGATGGTCATCAAAAGTATTAGTCCTTTGAACTATTTCATAAGAAGTTAAAGTAATAGCAGCATTAGCATAAAAAACAGACAACAAGTTTCAAATCATTGCATTGCTTTGATGAATATGGCTAATAGCAATCATAGCAAATAAAAGAAAAACACAGAAAGATCCAAAATTATCTTTATAAATACTTCAATAAAACTTTTGATTTGTCATTTGTTTTCGGGGTTAACTTTGCTTTACTTTTAGATTTGCTTTATTATTCACTTTTGTGCCGTTACATACATGACTGTTTCAGTGCGAAACATTGTATTCTGTCTGGAATGAAAAGTACAATCTATTCATCCTTCATCCAACCATCATTATCCTTTGCAGCATGGCTTAGAAATGAATTCATCCGTTTTAAAATTGTGAAGTGGACAAATGGATTCCAGCTGGTCCGTGCGTTCTTACTCAAGTGGGATATGTGTGCCAGCCTGGACTTGATACAGTCCAGATGTCCTCCTGTTCTCCTCAGATTTTTTTTTTTTTTTGGGGGGTGGTCATGTAGAAAAGCTTAGTCATGCTGGTGTAATATCCATCAAAAATTGCATGACATTTTAGTTGTGTAAGGATTAATGCCTTTATAATGATACATATTTTGGGGAGCGGAGTCATTTTGTCCTGCTGCGGTTTAAGTGAGGTATCTAGAGACCAGACTGGTTTTGCAATAATTGTGGAATTTCAGGATCATCTCTCTTGCCAACTCTTGAATATTACAGTTTGATTGTAATATTCTGAAAACCATGCGGCTGACTGAACTTTAGTTGAAGACTGTGAACCTAAACAGGAAGTTTCAACATTGCCACAAATAACACCTGTGTCCCACTACCCCATTAGTTGTTCAATAAAACTGAATTTATGAAAAAAAAAATCTGTCCTTCTAGAGAGACACACGGACAATAGCTACCAGCTTTTTGAGTGTGTGAATATATATAAGCAAATAAACATTTAAGAGAAGTGGGCCAAGAATAAGGCCTTGTGGAACCACGGAGAGTATTTTTCCTTTTCTGCTGATTTAAAATCACTAACAGAAACATGAGAAATCCTTAAAGTATCATGAAAACCAGCTACAAACTATCACAGGTCACCTGAGTTACAATATAAAGTTTCTAAATTTAAATTTCTGTGATCAACTGTGTGAAACGTTAGTAAAGCTAAAATTAAAGCTCTGTGAATCACTGTTGATATTTAGGTAAATGTTTCTGTGCGTGATTACCGCATGTTCAATATTTATCTAATCCACAAAGCATTTTCCTTTTCAAGTATTTGGGGGGAAAAAAGGTGGATTAAAAATGATTAATTACCTACATGACTTACTGTAATTTATTTGCTTCGAAGCAGATTCACAAGAACAGAATTCAGATGATTTCTGATCTATGGAGGAAGGAAAGAAATATAGTGCAAGAACCAGATGCAAGAGTGATGCAAACAAATAAGTCTGTGAACTGGTGTTTATGAAGGATGAACGGAAGAAGAAAACTACATGTAGGCAACCTCATCCAGCTTTCAGGCTCTTCCTTCCCACGTATAAGGATGTCTTCAGACCTGATGTGAAGTAGGTCTTCCCGTCAAAACTATGTAACTTGGCCATGAGTGTGACTGTCCATCTTCATTGTCCTCTGGCCTTTTGACATTTGGAAACACTCCAGCTGACATTCATGTATCCTCCACTTGCGTTTAAAACTGACAAAATTAATTAATTAATTTTTCCCACAAGTAACTCAGTTTTCCTTTCAGTATAATTATGCTTCTTTTCTTCTTTTTTTTTTTAACTGTCATTCCTTGAGCCTTGCTCAAGTGTGCAATTTCCCACTGATTAGGTTTTATAAAGGTCTGTATTGGGCCAATGTAAACCACACTGATTCAGTTTTGTAAATCATTCTAAAAGAATGTAAACACATTTCATCCGTTGTGCCAACAAACAGTTTTGCACAGGAAAGTAGACGAGTTTGAAGCATCTGTTGTGCTTTTTCACTCTTGTGACTCACGGCTCCTATTAGTCAATGCGCATGATAAATAACAAAAGTGGGACTATTTATAGCAGGGAACGTAAGTTAGAAATCGTGATGTAATCTCAGAAAGAAGAAAGGCCTTTTGTAGAGACAATGTTTATAGATTTCTATATTATGAGGTTTCTAGATGCAAAATATCTAGAATACTGTCCCAAGAAAAAATGGTTTAGGGGATTTTTTTCTCTCATACAGTTGTGTTATAAAATAGGGGCAGTGTTTTTCTTGTTTTTTTTTTTTTTGTTTTTTTTTTCTTTTTTAAAAGTGAGTAAAGCTCAAACGCTTTATAAAACCTTTTATTTCCAAATATGCAAATGCAAATGAAACTATGAAGACAAATTTTTCAATTCCATTGCTGTTTATTTTACAGAAGTTTAAGAAAAAGAAACGTTAGAGTGTTGTTTCTTTAAAAATTCAAACATTTACTGTACAAACCGAGAAATGCTTTGACATTTAGCATTCCTGGGCATCTGTGGACTAATATTTAGCTCCATAACCGCTGCCACTGAGAACTGCTTCACATCTGTGTTACATGGAGCTGATCAACGTCTGGCACCTGTGAACGGGTATTCCAGTCCAGCACCATTGGGCTACATTCCACAGTTAATCTGCATTTTTTTTGGTTTTGCCTCAGAAACTACACTTTTGATGCTGCCCAACAAGTTTTTTTTTATTGGATCAAGGTCCAGGGATTGGACTGGTCACCCCATAATGTTGATCTTGTTGGTCTGGAACCAAGATAAAATTATATAGGCTACATTTCTATTTAGGACGTAGAGGTTCTGAATATTTCAGTGACTGTTACCAAAGTGCTTCAGCTCAGCTGTACTGTTCATGTCTATATGGTTGCATGTAGGGGAGAGTGACTATCTGTACATCTGAGTGACAACTCCCTGCACCCTTTAACAACTTATCACCTCTGGCAAACATGCTAAAAACAGAAGGTGCCCACCCTCTTACTCCCTCTCTCTCTCTCTCTCTCTCTCTCTCTCTCTCTCTCTCTCTCTCTCTCTCTCTCTCTCTCCCACACACACACACCCCCTCTTTCTCCTCCTTTCTCTCTCT